>JAVFBZ010204086.1:0-13574 GCA_032466195.1 Katharina tunicata
CTTGGTGTTCTCTGAGCTAAGGGGCATCAGGCGGGTGGTTGGGTGGGAGCCTCCTGTGTCTTGGTGTTCTCTGAGCTGAGGGGCATCAGGCGGGTGGTTGGGTGGGAGCCTCCTGTGTCTTGGTGTTTTGTGAGCTAAGGGGCATCAGGCGGGTGGTTGGGTGGGAGCCTCCTGTGTCTTGGTGCCCTCTGAGCTTGGGGGCACAGGATGCCTCTTTTGTTGAGGTGAACTGTTTTGTAAATTTTAAGGTGGTTTAATCCAACACCAATTGGGCTGGTATGCCATCATTTAAGTGAAATAACCTTGAGTACAGGTAAAACACGAATCAAACAAACAAACCAAATTTACAATCTTTAACTTTGCTCAGAGCTTGATATGGAATTCTTAATTAAATTGTGGAGCTCATAAATAAAATGGCTTATTCAAAGAACTAAAAGCCTTTGAAAATTAAAATTATGTAAGATGTTGTTGACAGCATTAATGGTCCTGAATGAATATCTTACATAATATTAATTTCCCTCACACATCCAGCATATATTTTTGTTTTTATTTTTTACTGTGAGCCATCTCGCTATGGGTAGGATATTTTGATTTTACATTCCTGCTGTCGGTTTTTAGCGCTGTATTGAAATTATTTTTCAATCAGAACCAAACACTTCATAGTTTCTTACACAGTAAAGCTTACTTCTACTAACTAATGCCCTTATACACAACTACTTTTTCTTAAGCCCTTTCCTGAAGGATGTAATTGTGCCATGAAGAGACAGGTATAAAGTAGTCCTATACTATTTGTGAGCTTTCCAACTATAAAGAACATTTTAAAGGTGTGTTATTAGTGTGTAAAAAGATCTTTCGCATCTTTGGTGAAAGACATTAGGTCCACTGGCTGCGGAACAATCAGTTACCAGGCTTCCAGCAAGTAGACGATAGCCTGGAATTTACAGGTTTTAATCTCTTTTTACCTTGGAGAGGAATGTTGGCTACAGTGTTAATCTTTGCCTGTTTTTCCAAAGTTTATCGTTGCTTATTAGTTACAAGTTTAACATTCGGCTTAGTGTCTCTTTTATCTTTGTCTGTCTTGAGGTATCCTCTGTATTCTTCATGAGTTCGATTTAGAAGCAGTTTATTGTCCTCACCTTTCGTTTGTTACCATTATACATGTTTTATTAGCTAACTAACTTCCAGTAACAGTGATTGTCAACCTGTCCTTCATGCTTCAAAGTTATCTAATACTCTGCTTTAATAGCAGGACATATTCCAGCACTAGCAGGTCTGTGGCCATATTTGATCGTGTACTGTTAAAATACAAGACATTCATTTTTGTCAAAGTTTTGCTGAAGATTGGAACAGGGTCTTGTTTAATGTTAAACTGAGTTAAGCTGTTATTGTTGTCTTCTTTGAGAACGACAGGAAGTGAAGATTTCAGATATTTATCTTCCTCACTACATCCTGAGTGTTTGGATTTTCAGTTGACTAGGGGCCCTCTCACTTAAAGTTTCATGTTTCCAACAGAACTACACACTTAACATTTTACAGTTATGTTTTGTTGTTTAAAAACAAGGTCGTCCAGTATGGGTAAAATGTATATTGAAATTGATTATGTCATTTTGCATCGCCAGTCAATTATTTATATGTTATGGAAAAATAACCCTAATATAAAACAACATATTTATTAGTGGTCTGAAGTCATCTAAAATATCAGTGCCTAAGTTGATACATAGTCAGACTGAACCATTACCTGTACAACGTAAGTGTGCAAATTTATAACGCCAAAGACCACTTCTAAGATTTCTCCAAGCCTTGCCCTTAACATCATTCGTTGTAGCCTACTAATAGAAAGACTTTGCTTGAACTTCTGGACGAATAGTTCTTGAAATTGGAACTTAGATGTGTGTATTCTAGAGAGAAATGCTGAGTGGGTTTTGGAGTCAGAGCTACACTGACAGATGTTTGGTCAGTATACTGTGCATACTTTCCACTTGTTATAAAAGATCAAGATGATTCTAGTCGAAAGAGAAACTTTGAAAACTTGGCCGGATTGATTGATTAGTATTGTTGATAACCAGATCAGGATGTGGTAATTTAGGACTGGCTCTTTGCCAATATTTGCACAAAGATAAGCTTCCTAGTGACAGTGTGTACAGCATACCAAATGGTTAAGGATGGTGCAGAATAAGTCTTGTCTGAAACTGATTAAGTCCTACAGCACATTTGAAGTTTTGGTTGTGAGTGTATATAGCGTGTCGGATAACTGTACAGTCAAGCAAGCAGAAAGTAATTAAGACTAAGGAGACAGAAGCCCTTCCTGGCGGCTCCTGGAATTTCTTGTCTATTGTAGTCCTGTTTGCCTGCCAGCTGTCCATACATACTTTTTTAATGCTCCAGAAGTTTCCCTGAAGCTTGAAGAGCAGTCTATTTGGAAGCTCTACAGGTATATTTGAGGTATCTTCACCCATTGGCATACATGTATTTCAAAAGGCATGTGGTCTGGAAGCCTGTGCACTTCCTGACAAACAGTCTTGTAAGTCCTTATGGTAAATTGATTTAGGTTGTGCTAGATTGGATCTTAATACTGTCTCTTCAATGCAGCCTACATTTTTCTCCTCATAGTGGGGCGTAATGCACTCTCTCTGATAGCATTGATCTTTGACTGGCCGACTATGGACCCCAATTGTCTTACAACTCACACAGTTTGTTTGAGGATATTAGCATCGTCTGTCATTCAGGACTGCTGGTGACAAAGAGCTTTCTTTAGAGATAAAATGGCCCTGAATGTTAGTGTATAGAACTTCTATGACCAGCAAGTTTTATGCCCTTTCAAGAGGATCAGTTAACAACTTTCCACTCTTCTTAGTTTGCAAATAATAATAATAATAAACACAATTAGTTTAGTTGAATTGAACCATAGCTGAATTAAAAACAAAACAAACTAAGAATTGTTTCTTTTCTTTCTTGATTAATTGCGCATGTCCAGTATCGGTATACTTTGATCAGGGACTGGTATGTTTCATCCAGTGAGACGGCACATTGCAGTCGGTAGAGTTTTCATCCTTTAACACCAAACAAACTAACAAACTTTACTCTTATTTATCATGGCCGGAATTTGATAGCAGTTTGTTATTGTCTTGTCTTCTTTGCTTGTGTGGATTTATTTGAGTGGACCTTATCATTGTAGAAGTCAACAAGTGTAAGCATTTTACGTTCTTACCAGAAACAGTGGTATTGGTGAGGCTGCCTTGCCAATAAACCATCACCACCTGGTATTCAATGCCAGCTTGAAGTGTTTCTTTCTCACCTCTAGAGATGTAGACATGAGATAATGTTTCAGTTGTTAACCTTGTTGTTCAGGTGGGAATTTCAAATATGACATGACATGTACACAATTCTTTAGGGAAGAGTAAACTTTTGCCAGAGGGCAGTGTTTAGGGATCTGGATAGATTTGATAAACCTACATGATTTACAAATTGACTTAAGCCAACAGCTGAAATCTGCCAAGAAACCAACTAACTGTAACACATTGGCTCTGCACAATGAATTTAAAAGTGTACGCTTCATACTTTCTCTTCACAAAAGACATGAATTACAGATTGAAATTCTTTCAATTTGATTTATGCTCTTGTTTTTTTTAATTTAACTTTTAACAATTGAAGACAGTGTTCATGTGAACAACCATATGAAATACCATTATTAAGTTTTTGTTCATAAGGCATTGCAGTTGCTTAGGATCAAATCTGACTATTCATTTGTAATGCTCTTGACCCTTTCCAACAATTTAATTGCCTTGTTTTTATAAAGCTGGAGTGGGTGGTTGGGTGGGAGCCTCCTATGCACTGGTGCTCTCTTGACTAAGGGGCACAGGATGCTTACATGTTGTGGTGTCCTGTGTTGTTTATGTTATGTATATGTTTTGTCCTGTCTTGGATGTTGCTAGTGTCGTTTACGGTGGTTTCTTTGACCGATTGGGCTGGCACGCCTACATATAAATGAAATAACCTTGAGTACATAAGACCCCAATCAAACAAACAAACAAATTTTTCAAGCTGGCATTAATTTTGACAATCCTTTAAACCTTTAAAGTTTATGTGTCTGCTATTTGAAAAGGAGTATTCCTTCCCACCTTTGTCTGTCACAGCTATGCCTTTTGTAGACTTCGATTTGTCTTTCTTTTATTCAATGGAGATGTTCGCGTGTTAGTAGATCTAATCTGTTTGATATGCAGATTTGTCTTTACTTTCAAAGGTTACTTAACAAGTAGGCTAGTGATTCAAAATGTCCTTGTTGACCTAGATAGCCTGGTGATTTTAAATGTATTTATAGACCATAGACCTTATGATCTGGACAGATTTTTTTTGAAACCAACAAAACCTAGAAAGTGTGATTTCCTAACAATGCTAGCTTCTGATAGTATTCATTTTTGAATAGTGCATGTCTTCAACATTGTACCTGCTTTAAGTAGACACATCGATTCTGATATTCAGATGATCTTTTCTGTCCATTTATTAAGTGTCAGTGTTTCATGGTATGTTATTATCTTCACCGGTATAAATTATGTCTGTCTTATATCATTACGATAATACATAGAGCCTTTAGAGAGACGAAGGCAGTGGGGTTAGCACTGCTGAGATATTACAGTTAATATCCTATTATCACATTGTCATTGTCTTCAGGGATCGTTGAGGTTTTCCATGTGGTTTGGTTCAAGCAGGAGTTCATATTGCCTGGAAGTTTCATTCAATTTACTGTCTTTCACCTTGGCCAGAGATAAGCACTCAGCTACAAACTTATTAACTTCATTTTGGAGTCCATCACAATATGCACTCTTACTTAGGCATGACTTACTCACATATATCTACTGCACTTTGGAATAAAAACTCAGTACACCTCGAAAAGTGAGTGGAAAAGCTACGCCAACTCTTTACTTCTTAGAGACTGACCTTCAGTAAAGACCTTCAGTAAAGACCCTGGATATTGATTATCTTTCTTGACACCTTTAGCAGGTCATTTTATTTGCCCATGATGTTTTTGAAAACATTTCTGAACACACAACAACCAATATAATACACAGAAGGCAACAAAAATCAAATTTAATGGTAATTAGAAAATATCTTTCGATTTCAAACTGTTTCCTTATTTTGTGTTCCATGTACTACCAAATCCAAGGGGTTGAAGAGCTTCCTGTGTCCTGAGTTAAGGGGCATCATAACCTTAATGACGTTGTAAACTCCAATCAAACAAACAAACAAACAAAATGACTAAATCCTGTCTAATTCAGCCAGAGTTTAGATAGATCTTACTTTCATATTAGCTGAGTTATCTCATCAAATATTGATGGTTATTTTGTCCTATATTATCAGCAATGGTTTAAACTACTAGTGCCTATTAAGGTGATACATTTTCAATGCCACCCTTTTATGTGTGTGTAAAAATGTATACAGATGACGATCTCTAATGATCAAGCATATGTACCCAAATGTCTTAAATTCATATCTTTAAATTGTTAACATCCATGGCCAGCTTCTTGTTGTGAAGGATAACTGAATTAAGTAAATAATTTAACTAGATGTTCTAATATAGATCTATGTTCATTCCTGCAATTTTCTTGCATTGTTATTTCGGCTCAGTTTTTATGTTTTTTAAATGATAATTAAGTTTTGACACTGTGTGTTAATCAAATGTAGTGAGAAATATATAAGGCTAACTTCAAGAATACGCATGTCATTTTCTAATTCTGGTTAAAGGTATATTAGTTTGTTTTTTATCGTGTCACAGTTCCCAATTCTATCGCGTGGTAGTAAAGTATGCTTAGGAAGGTAAAGGGATTTGTCAGATTTTGGTCATTCTTGATACTCAAAATGACTTATTCTTGATATTGGGGAATTTGATGTATGAGTTATAGAGATACAGGATGAGTGGGTATTGGATTGGTAGCTACACTGACAGACTTGTGGCTAGAAAGCAGAACAAACCTTCCACTTGTCATAAAGCATTATAGTGATGGTCAAACATGGTTTTCTGAGAACTTGGTCAGAAGAGTTAATAGTATTGCTGTTGACCAGATTGTTATGTGATCATTCATGTCTGGATCTGGACCAAAATTTGTCCAATAGTATGAGTTTGCCTAAAGACAACAACTAAGATAATAATGGATCAACATTAAACTTAAGACAATTATATGAAACCCAGTGAACTCCCCGACACATAATTGGTATCGGTTAGCTGCATACAGACCATATTGTTATAACTGCAGAATCAAACAAAACATATACGACAAGTATATTGCATGGGAAGCTCCCTTTTGGCTACTCAAATAATGGCCACCACAATAATTTTCTAGAAGTTGTTCTTCCTTAACGGTTTTGAAGACAGTTCAGTTTAAATTAGAATTGCTACATTTGATGTATGACCACTCAGTGGTGTACTTTAAAAGGCTTGGGGTCTGGAGTTCTTTGTGCTTCCTGTCGCGCCAGTCCGTTAAGGTCTGTTGGCATGTTGATTTGGGTTTAGCCAGAGTTGATCATATCCCTTTCTCCTCAATAAACCTGCCGCTTTTTTTCTCCTGAGTGTGGTGCCTAATGATGGAGATAATCAATCCGTCTGATAGCATTGATCTTTGACTATAGACGCCAATTCTCTAACAGCCCTCACAGTTTGTTTGAGGATATTAGCATCGTCTGTCATTCAGCACTGCTGCCTGCAGGGTATTTGCTTTAGAAGTGTATTGGTTCTGTAAAAAATTGTGTACTTTGTTGTTTTGGTTATATCAGGATGTAAGTCAACTGTAATTTCGTTTCATTTCAATCAATCAAGTAGTCATGAAGCTGCATTTAATGAAATATTTACAGCTGTGTTTGGTCTCAAAAATTTCCTGTTTGTTATTAGAGTATCAGGACGTTGGACGGGAGCCTCATGGGCCAAGGTGCCCTGTTTGTTATTAGAGTATCAGGACGTTGGACGGGAGCCTCATGGGCCCAGGTGCCCTGTTTGTTATTAGAGTATCAGGACGTTGGAGGGGAGCCTCATGGGCCCGGGTGCCCTGTTTGTTATTAGAGTATCAGGATGTTAGACGGGAGCCTCATGGGCCCAGGTACCCTGTTTGTTATTAGAGTATCAGGACGCCGCGTTGTTGTGGTGTAAATGTACTTTGTTTTTTTCTGTGTTTACAATGTGATTAAAATGTTTTCCTTGACGAATTGGTGTACACAACATATTATGAGTAAAATAACCTTAAGTACATGTACGACATAAAACTCTTATCACACTAACCACGAAATCAACTTGCTTTAATCATAATTTTATTAATATCCATGTATATATATTTTTCTTGTTTTACTGGCTGGCCGAAGCAAAGCTTTTTGTCTCAAACAATTTTATAATGTTGAAGAAGATAAAGAACAATTTGAAAATAAATTTGACGGTGAAATAAATTTCTGTGAGCTGTGTAAGTTAGCTTTTTTAAGTGGCTCACCTCATATGGTATTGGAGCAATGAATGGTTAGTCCACTGCCTTATACTATACTGTGAATAGCTTGTGTGAATGATATTGTCAACACTTTACGAGAAAGACCATGAATTCAATGTTTTGTAAAAAAGAGAAAGTGTCATCAGATGAGTGAATTTACTTAGTTCACGTCTTCTCTCTTATTTATCATGTCGGGAAGTTGTCAACATTTTTGTTATTGTTTGGCTGCTTTTTATAGTGATGATTTATTTTATGCAGGCATATCTTAATAAAAGTCCTTGAATGTTTTCCTGGTTAGTAGGAACTTCTATTCTCTTTGGGTCTGTCTGTTGGAGGAGCTGGAAGAGGACTATACATATATTTGGCCAATATTGTCTTTCCTGTTGGTTAAATGTTTGGATTAAGTCTGAATTGTAAGCTAATCCAGAATTTGATACCAGGGTTAAAAGCTTAGTTGTTAGGGATTAGTTTTATGTACTCCTCTACTGTTGTTGGTTTCCCTGGAGAACTTCCTCACTTGTAAGCGTCTTCAATTTACAAGTAATTGGCGAAGCTGGTTCTGCGGTGCCAGTAGTTATCACCACAAGGTGTACATCAACATCTTGATGTTTTTTTTTCTCTCCTGTAGATATGTATTGAATTCAATTTATTCACCAAAACAGATCTAGAAATACATTTAGAATTTAAAAGTTGATTAATGTGAGTTTGCAGTAATAAGTGTTTAGAAACCGATTCTATCCCAGGTATAGATATTTCGTTGAATGAATGTTTGAATGACCAATTGAATGTTCAAGTTAAAACTTAGCGAGTATCAGGGACAGTGTTTTTTGTATGGAAATAACATTTGTGGAGATGAATTTCTTTTGCATCTTGCTGTCTCCGCTTATTCAAAAATCGGAAAGTTAGTTTACAAATCTCACTCAAATTTCAAATTGTCTGGTTTAACTTCCATGTTTTGAAGATTGCTCAATAAGAGTAACAAGAGTAAAACAACAACTGATTCAATATTATTCAGTGTTATATCTGGCGTCCGCAGAGCATTAGGTTTAGGCAAACTTGGTGGCGCCATTAATCTGATTAAAAATGTATTGAAGCTGTCTTAATAGCTTCTTTGTTCATTTAATTTGCTGTGGACATCCTATGTTTTATTCAGTTGTTCTAGTAGGTATAGCAGTTGCCTTGAGAGTGTTTGGAATAAGAATAGTGAAGCTACATTGTAAACATCTGCTGAGCTAGTTGCGTGACAAGAGTTGATTTGATAATGCCCTGGAACATAGCTGCTTGTCAGATTGTATTAATAATTTTTGCTTGCATGCTGTATATTTCTAACTGTTTAAATGTTAATGGTTAAGAGACCAGCCCTCGTTTAAAAAATTCCAAGCAGCTGAAAGTTCTGACAATCATCCATTATTTGATATGGCCACCTCTAATTGGATAAAGATGTTGATGATAGCTCAATTTACCTTGTCATTGAGAAGATTTCTATGCTTCACAGTACAGCACTATCACCAACATTGTGTCATATTGATATGCCTTAATTATGTTGATAAAAATCTACAGGGGCCGTAGAGTGAAGTTTAATGTTTTCTGCCATGGCTTCACCCCAACTATTTTACTTCAGATGGTCTAAATTTACTTTTAAATTTGCTGTAGTGTGAAAGTGACTCCAGCATACTGTAAAATGTACCTTTGTTGAGGATCTGGTGTACCTGCCAAATGCTACCATTCATTGTTTACAATTTTGCTTTTTACTGTGTTTAGAAGTCAATAATTCCTTAGACAATGTAAATCTATAGTTGATGAAAATCTATAGAAACAGAAATATGCATTTCTCAATGGTGGGTGGATGGATGGGAGCCTCCTGTGGTCTGGTGCTCTCTTAACTAAGGGGCATCAGCAAGCTGATTGTTGTGATGTTTTTCGTCCAATAAATCTACTGTGGTGTTTTCTGGGTCCCCTCATCGTTTTGTGTGGATTCCTTCACTAATTCCTGTCATATCAGTTAAATAACCAGTCAAGTACGGCATAAAACACCAATCAAACAGACAAGCATGTCTCAACGAGGGATCAAACACAGGATATGTGTATGCGTTCCTATCAAAGCTGGTAGGTAACGTGGTTTTCTGTTTATTTTATTGTCATTATATGATCACACAGTTTATGCGTTTGTGAACAGAAGTTCCCTTACAATGTAAGGGTGTAAGTTTTACTGCATCTAGTATCAATTTTGGGTGGAAGTGGGAAATTTTTATTGTTATTTTCTCTTCTTTGCTGTCAAAAAGGAAGATTTCTGTCATGCACTGGTTCCTTTAGAGAATTTGATATGACCCTCAGATATGTGGAGATAAATAGATGAAAGAATCAGTACCCCATTAATGATGTAGTACATATTAAGTTTTAATGGGACTTGCATTTGATACAGACTAGTCCTGTATGTGTATATGAATATAAAACAAATTGAGAAGAAATTAATATGATAGTACTTGAGGCTTTTAGTGGATCAGAAAACCGTTTTACTCTTCTTCTTTTTTTCGTTATAAATATATTTGCATGCTAAGTAAGCTGTGGCCTTTCAACTATAAATAGTGTGTGTTGTCACAGCCTAGCCACTCGGAGATTAACTACTCAGCTATATCTGCACTGTTCCCTAATAACTGTATGAGGAGTGTTTTTTAAATACCTGACATATCAACAATACAGGCATTTTGATGTACCCTAGTTCTTCAACCTTTTCACCACCTGAGATTTTTGCAACTAAAAGACTTTCAGTCAGTCTAACTTGTTAAATCTCAGGCACAGAGGCTAATTAATAAGTTATACAGTAGACTATAGTAATAAATTAATTATTTATAATTGGATTATGCTCTTTCCCAAATTTGCTGGCGGTCTTATTTCATGTTACGGCTAAACACATTCAGAGGGGGTGAAATGGTTGAAAAGAATTTGTTCAAAACTGACTGATACATTCTTGTCATCTGTATGCTTACAGCCTTTAATGACACCCAATTAAACAATATAGAAAATACAAACGGGCGGACGGCTGAGATAATTTATGTAATTTATGTAAATTCTAAACTCTAATATTAAAGTGTTTCAGTCCAATACATTGTAGACGTTTGTTTTCAGGAGCTTCCTGGTGCTCTCTGAGCTAAGGTGCCTCAGGAAACCCATTTGTAGTGGTGTCCTGTTTTGAGTCCTGTCTTTGTCTTATGACGTCCTTGTTTGTTTCCTGTATCGTTGAGAGTGGGTCCTTCGCCTAGCAGACTAGCTTGCAAGCCTTCAAATAAGTGAAATAACTAAGCACTCAGCTAAAGTATTTCATGTATATTTCAAAGTGAGGTTTCAGTTTTATTTAACCTGCTTCGTCCCTAGTTGGACCATCTTCATCTACAACTGGGACAACAACTTGTTCTCTTTGATTTATCACAGGGTTACTGAAGTGCAGAAGCTACCTTCGTTAATACACAACATAAATAGGTCAGCAACAATAGGGGCTGGTGTCCTTCAGGTATCATGAATTCTGTTTGTGGGTCACCGGTTGACACCGTCAAGGATACATTCTCTTTATCTATCCAAAACCTAAATATGTAGAGATTATATATAATAGTAACATGTAATGCCTGAAACTGTTAACAGAATTCTCCTACCATTATATGTGGTACATTTCTTGATACCAGTGATGTATTTCCTCATGTGTAATGGTATCAAGTCTAGTGATGTCAGTTTTAAACTTGCCATAGTTTGATATTTTAATATAATTATTTAACATTTGTAAATAAATGTCTTTTAAAAGGTTCAGAAACAAAGATAAACTATATTTACAATGGGTTATTTAATACATACATTCAACTGAATATTAAATAAAGGAAGCTAAAAAAAAGGCATCTTACTTTTCGCAGTGTCTGATTTTTCCGGATGTTTCGGTGTAGCTAATTTTGTTCAACAATTGTTTGTGGTGAAGAATACATAATGTGTCTATGGTTTTTATGTTGTCCCAGTTGTCAGATGCACAGAGGCATGTTTCCTGCAGTCGGTTGTATGTTTTTGTGAGGCCAGCTGTGTGCTAAGCAGTCCTCATATAGGTTCTATTGAACTTGAAGTGACAATCAGGAAAGGGCTATTGAATATTGCTTGGATTAAAACAAGAAGCTTGTTAAGAAGGTTTAAAGCTGAGAATCGTTTTTGTCTGGGTCTTGTTGACTGCACAATAACCCCCTGATAGGAAAGCTTCGTTTTCTATGACTATTGATTGAGTTTTGGGTAAAGAGTGCTAAAGGTTTTCTAACAAGTCTCATCCCTTGGGAGCTATTTCACCCTGCTTTGCCATACACGTCTCAAGACAGAGAGGTAAGTCAGCGCTATCAATCGCTGTGTTGGTTAAAGTAGACAATTGGATACCTTATCGGGAGCTCTACCGTGATTCCAATGGTGTTATACTACCTGCCAACTTAATTGGATTGTTTAGGCATGCCATAGGACTTGAGTAACACTGGGAGTACAACAAGTGTTTTTATTACAATTTCTCATTAGGACTAGCGCTATTTGCTGTCTGTAGATGGTCCGTTCGTATCAAGTGTCACAGTGTTACTGGTGCCCCCAGATTGATAAACAAAAGTATAAGGAAACAAATACAGCCAGTAAGAGGTAAATTTTTTTTTTTTTTTTTTTTTTTTTTTTTTTTACCAAAAAAAGTTTTTCTCTAACCTATTTCAAAGCTTTTCTGTTATAAATAGTAACTTTCACAATACTTGCATGAATACTTGCGCCCACATTGAACATTTGACTTGCGATTGAGTTTTAATAAAGCGAAGGTAGTTTTGATTGTTTAATCTGGGATAGAGTTGTTTGTTTTTGTTTGTTTGATTGGTGTTTAACATCGTACTCAAAGGTATTTCATTTATATGACGGCGGATTCTCCACTTCTTAATCTGCCCTACTCAATACGGCGGAAACCGTGCCCCCTCCCCCGGGATAGAGTTGTTGATTTAAAGCTAATTGAGTGGTAAAGGTTCCCAGCAGCAGATGCCCTTTTAGTTAATACCCTTATGTCTTTATTCCAGAGGAAGAAAATCTTTGTCCAATAAAGATAAGGGATCAGTCCCATAAATGTTTATGCCTAATGACAAAAGGTACTTTCACCATAAACTAATTTGAGATAATACGAAATGAGACACTTTGACTTATTCTTACTTTTAACCTACGAAAAAACATTGAAATACAATGTTCAAGATAACAATCTGATTCATTGAGGCTTTGCCCAGAATCCAGTTGACATGACATTTAAGATGCTTCAGGTTTTCCTTCACTGTAGCCGACCAATATTTTGTATTTCCTTAGATAAGAATTTGGACTTAATAATAATCAGAACTGGGATTCCTTTCAGGAGCAGATTTCTTAAACTACTAACCCTAACTTTATGAAACTTTGAAGATTCTATATAAACCTACCAAATTATATATATATTTCCATTGATACCTATTTCTGTATTTGGATAAGCCATAAAATGAAGTAGAGTTTTTAAGCAGAACAAAACCCGAAATGTATTTAATAGGCCTATTTCTTAGACATTTGGTAAACACATACCCCATCAACTATAGTTGTGCCTTATGCTATTATGGATTCACAGATTTTTGTCACCATTGAAATAAATGTGGACGTGGTTAGAATTTACTTGGGTTTACTAAAACTCTTGTCTTCTGAATGTTTAAATGTCACATATAAGTAAACTATCTAACTTATTTGGAAAGTGAAACATTTTGTGTTGTTTGCAAGATAAGTGTTTTTATGTCTGGCTAAATTGTCAACTTGGCTAGTACTTGTGGAATTGTTTTCCGCATGGTATAATGCCAGATTATAGGAATCTTAAGGTACGGAGGAAATAAGTACAGTCTGTTCTGGTTTAAGCTGTCAAGAACATGTGTGCAGAGCTGGACACTAAAGATGGATTCAAGTCTTACGAAGTGGATATTCCAGATTTGTCGCTTACCATTACCTTACCACGAAAGACACTCACCAGTTTATTGATTTCCTTTCATTCATACCACTTTTAGGTTCACACATCTTGGTGGACACTCACATACCCAGACCAATTTGAGGTTCAAACATCTTGGTGGA
>JAVFBZ010204108.1:0-10959 GCA_032466195.1 Katharina tunicata
GTTCTACCGTGAGCCTCTGTAGCTCAGTCGGTAAGAGCGTTGGCCCTGCTAGCCAGAGACCCGAGTTCGAATCCCGGCGCAGGCAAGCACAATTTTCTTTCTCTACATTTATACCAAAATATATAAAACAAGGCTGAGAATTTAAGGGGATGACTGATAGATGTAAACGTGTTGGTGGAAGTTGAACTTTTGGCATTTTGTATATATAGTTCGAGGTCGTCGGCATGATGGAAGAATAGAAATTTGGAATATTTAATTTGGGGGAAAAGTTGGCGCCTTACATGTGGCCCTCGTGGTCACAAATGGCACGCCTCGCTCGAATGAGGGGCCACATATGGCATCGACAAATTTCAGAAAATTAAAAAAATTGAAATAACTCATTTTGTTTAAATTCTGCGCCCCGTTCCGTATATATATATAAAACAAGGCTGAGATGGGGATCTCTGATAGATGTAAAAGCGTGTTGGCGGAAGTAGAACTTTTGGCTTTTTGTACATTGTTTGAGGTCGTCAACATGTTGGAAGAATAACAAATTTAAATATTTAATTAGGGAAAAAATGTTGGTGCCATATGTGACCGTCGTGGCCACAAATGGCACGCCTCACTCGAGAGAGTGGGCCACATGTGGCATCGACGAATTTCAGAAAAATGCGAAAATAAGGCAAGGGGATCAAAGCGGGTTGTAAAACATGTGCCTTACATAAAAATGACCAACAACTGGTTGAAATGACAAAAAATTAAAATAAAAATAAATAAAAATTCTGCTTCGTTCCCTATATCAATTAAACTGGGCTGAAACGGGGTGTGTCTGATAGGTGTAAAAGCGTGTTGGCGGAAGTGGAACTTTTGTTTCTTTGTTCTAGTTCGAGATCGTCGAAATGATGGAAGAATAAACATTTTGAATATTTAATTAGGGAAAAAAGTTCGTGCAATATGTGGCCCTCGGTGGCTGCGGAGATAACGGGCTTCATAGTTTTAGAGATTTCTTCCCGGCTTTGTAAGTGAAATGCCTTTGTGTACCACGTTAAACTCCAATCAAATGAATTAATAAATGGAAACTTCCATTTCTCGAACTTATGGTATATAACGGAAGTCTTCCGGTGGTTTGTATAACTCTCGGGTGTTTTTTTTTACGAGGCTGTACTCCCCATACATTATGTATACTGTAGGCCTACGACATTAAACACCACTCAGATAAATAAGTAAGTGAATAAATAAAAATTGTCAGGTCTAAATCTTATTGTCGACCTTAGGTATATAAGGGCAGTTTTCCGGTGGCTGCGGAGATCAAAAATGTGTGCAAAGTTTTAGAGGTTCCTTCCAGGCTTCAAACATTCACCGGCAAAACATAATTGAAATACCCTCAAGTACGACGTTAAACACCAATTAAATAAATAAATAAAAGTCTTAATTGCATTGTCCATGTTATACGTGTAGGCCTATAAGTGGAGTTTTTCGTTGGCTTCGTAGTTCGCGGGATGGTTTTTACGAGGCTGCATGTATACTTTACGGTTTTTCACCATACACCGGGGACGTATAATGTGATCGTCACACTTAAGTGAAATAACCTTGGTCACGACGTTAATCGAAACTTATTAGGTCAAAATCTCATTGTCGACCTTAGATATAAGCCTATATAAGGGAAGTTTTTCCGGTGGCTGCATAGCTCGCGGAGAATTCTTTAGGAGTTTTTTTTTTCTGGTTATTCACCATACACCGATAGCGCAAAGTCGTCATATAAGTGAATTACCCTTGGTTACGACGTTAACACCAATGAAATAAATAAATAATAAAAAAATAAATCCGATCAGAATCTGTTGAAAAACAATGGGTTCAAATAACATTAATGATAATGCAAACTTTGCAGTCTCATGATAGGTATATATCTGTCTTTGTTGGAGCAGAAAAGTGTTGTAGCGACCATATACACTTCCCGGCAGGCATTTGTATTCTCGCGAGACCTTCTATAGTTCACGTCACGTGGTAAGACATATCTCGATGTAGGATGTAAGATAGCTTCTATTTTAGATTGCCCGGCATGGAGAAACTAATTTCTCGTGGTCTGTGAACAGCGCCGCTTGTCGTCATAATCGAGCATAAACTTGTATAATGCATTTGGCTACCCGCACGTGACCCAGACTTCTACGTCTTGTTGGCTGCACGCCGAAAGCCACATGCTGTAAGATACATGTGACATAAAGTAAACATGTGTACATGTAGCTGTATACAGACATAGCATTTAACCGAATGTGAAATAGCGGAACGCCAATGACAAAATGTAAGAGAGTGGAATTACATGGGTAGAACGTCCTAATCGCACATATCGCCCTATACCAGACGTTCTAATAGCGCAAGAAGTTACAGTAACACACGTAGATTTTGGCGGATATACCCTTCCATATAAGTTTTTTGTTGATAATTCTATCCAATCTGAAATATTTTAGAGTTAAAAACATAGCACCGCATAAAACCAAAGGGAAGGTGACGTTAACGGGGAGGGCTGCTCGCTACAGCGTTTAACAAAACAGTTACCAAGGCCTTAAAACTACTGGGTTTTCTGAAAAGAAACTGTAAAGATTTTAAGAATAAACATGCCATAAAGTCTTTATATGTTTCCCTGGTTAAAAGTAATCTTGAATATGCAAATGTTATTTGGAATCCTTATCAGAAAAGATTAATTAAACGAATAGAAAATGTTCAAGTACGGTTTGTAAAGTTTTTATCCTTTAAATCATCCATTTGTTTTTACCCATAAAGATTATACATCCCTGTGTAAGTATCTTCATTTTCCGACCCTCGAAAGAAGGCGGAAGTATACAGGTTTAATTTTTCTTTACAATTGTGTACATAGTAACTTTAATTATAATCATTTAGTCAGTAGCATATCTTAAAAAATTCCATCACGTTGTTTAAGATCTAAAGATCTATTTTACCCAACTGCCAGCAGAATTTTAATCCGTAAAAATCATGTTGTAAACAGATGTCAAACATTTTTTAAGGAAATTACTAGGCAGTTCGATATGGATTGTTTTACAAGTTTAAAAGATTTTAAATCTAAATGTAGAAATATTCTATACACTTAAAATTTGTATTCTGTCATATTAAATTCATTTACAAATTGTATATATGAATATTAACAGATTATTTATTCAGATTATATATACATTTTTAATCTACAATATCTTTGGTCCAGTTTTCTATATTATACACTTAAGATACAAATTCATTGTAGGCTATATCATTTATCTGATTCATTATTTTTTTTTATTTTTGTTTTGTATTTATTGTTTATTGTTAACTTTGCCATCTGTTATCTATCTCATGTTATCATCTCTGTAAATGGATTTTATACCTGTATGAGTTTAAATTCAATAAACTAAACTAATCTAAACTAAAAATTAACTTTCTTGCACGGTATACTGAGTGCAAAGCCAATTATGATGGGGTATACTCCGATGAAAGCGATGAAAACAATACATTTGAGAGGAATAAACAGATTATTCTGAGGTACTCTATACTCTACACTGGAGTAGCTCGGAATAAAACCCTTGGTTATCGAAGATGTAGTTGTACCCAGCTTTGTAAGACCGCCAGAGGAAAATAAATAAAATAGCATATTGTGAGGAGTATACATGAATAGTATGGAGTATACAGTTCACTCAATGGTAGTCTAGTTTTGAAGCACGGCGTTGGCTTTACGACACAGCACAGTCTGATATATATATATGAAAGTATAACGATTTTATCATTAAAATACAAACATACATGCTATTAAAATCGAATACAGCCGATTAAATCAGAAAGTGTAATTTGTGGCCGGCATATGTGCCCCCCTCACTTCCTCGAGGTTATGGTATTTGCCCCATTCTGGACTAAAAGGGGTCAGTATTTATACAAGTCATATGCACCATAAACAAGAAGTTATTCTGGCCGCTAATAAAGTCACATAGTCCGTGAAAACAGGATGAGATCTTCACACTTTCTGTTTTATGAAGAAAGAATAGAGAAGTTCAGAAATGAAGTAACTTAATTTTGGATTCGCGTCTTGATGGAGGATTTTACTTTCCTACCAATGACATGTACTGTAACATTTATACAGCAACAAATAAGGGATGTGGAGTCTTGTGTGGATTTACACTTTCTATAACTTGGCAAGTTGATATGGTGACATTGTTGTCAGGAATCGGAAACTGTTGACCAAAGCCTTCAAAGCCAGAGAATGCATCGATTAAAACAGGAACCTGGACCTCACGTCTGTCTGCATGTGTCCTAACTCCCCTCTAATGATTGATTCCTTTGAACTCCAATAAATCAATGTCCACAGCATGTGACAATGAAACAAACTGGGCGTCTAAACACTGCACACTGAGTACTTTCGTGACATTAACATCGTATGGGAGCTTTATTCTCTAAAACAGACCGATTTCAAACTACAATGTGGTACAATAGCCTCCTGGCCATGTAACAGGGCACTGTAAAGGCTGCAAGACTGATTCGATCGAAGGAATGATGTTCACCAAACGATCTTTTTTCTTATGTATGAACTCGCACAGTGGTCCATAACTCAGCTTTAGGATATTTAATCCCAGACGTAAAAAGTATCTTCTAGCTCCGTCTTTCATCCTGAATAAGCGACGTAAACAGCTGTTGGTAGCTAATTTAATAAGCAAACTGGACTCCAACGTCTAGCAGTTTGGACTATATCGATACAACCAACGTGTATAAAATCTACATTTAATAGAGTTAGTTATACTAGATAAGTATCGAAATTAATGATTCAAGACCAAGTTCAAGATCTCAAGGTTGTTTTCGTATGCATATGTTAGATGATATTTCAACATTTCGAAAATTCGGGAGAAAGGCATACATCACCACGTGTAAAAGGTATACTTAGGTTAGGATCGTCTTTGTATATGTTCAGATATTTTAGTTTGGCGAATGACTGTTCTAAGGACTCTACAGATTGGATCAATTGGAGTCAATGTAACTATAAGAAGTATATATCAAGCTTGATGACTTTTACAGTCCTCGTATGAATGACTCTGTTGCCCTGTATTTGTTTAAAGGCTGCCTCAAGACTCGAAGCCAGGAAACAACAATGGACGAAAGCAATCCATGGGAGAAGAGACATAAACAAAGAAACATGACACTGCACGGATCCTACGATGTTGTCATTCCAACAGAACTTTTTCATCCTGAACAGACAAATGGAGGAACACATTTTACAAAGCATTTGTTGCTAAAGGAACAGAATGACCAGCTTAAGGAGTGCTGCTCTCAACCTGAAAGCGACTCGAGACAAATAATACACAACGGAAGCTCGTCACCAGCGATATCCTCACAAAATTCATTGAAACTCCACAAATCCGGTTCTCGGAGATTAGCTCTGTTACCCGAACCCTTGTTTCTCCCAACCATTTCGGCCTCTCAGCTCCCACACAAGAAGATACAGCTAGTGCCAGAAACTGCTGGATTTGAAAAATTGAGTCTCGAGAGAGGAGTTATGAATCCAAAAAGGTTTGTATGACTATTTTTTGGGTGCGTAGCACTAGTCCGACAACCCACAAGTCCGACATCCCACTAGTCTGACAACCCACTAGTTCGACATCCCACTAGTCCGACATCCTAACACTAACCCTTTCATTTGTGCTTGCTTGTTTGTTTGTGGCGTTTTACACCGATCTCACGGGATCCTGTTGTAACATTAGCATCGCTCATTATATCGATAAACGAACATTAATGTTGTTAATGGTCTAGAAGGGGTGTCTGCATAGTGGGATGTCGGACTTGTGGGGTGTCGGACGTGTGGGGTGTCGGACTTACGAACGCCTCCCATTTTTTTCTATAAATCGAAAACGAAAGCATCCACGATAAATATGACCACTTGAAAGTGTTTATAATAGTTCTAATGTATTCCAGTAGCAGTATAATCTAGTTTACCGATTGAACAACTTGACAAGCACAAAAGAAACGATGAAAATACGCCTTTTGACATTCTCAATATTTCGACTTTAAGGACGTGGTCACCAGGAGGAAAGACGATGACTTTATTGATGTCGAAATATTGAGAACGTCAAAATGCGTCCAGTAGCACTACCAACAGTATACTACTACGTTTTGTAAAAATGACTTCACATTAGTTTCTCTAAAGTAATTTTAACTATACCTATACAGATAACCCACCAAACAACATTGGATAAAATGTGTGGACCAATATAAGTGGATATGAAAGTGCATGGTATATATGTTTATCCTCAGAGACTCCTGATATAATGTCCAAAGCGTTGATATAAAAACAAATTACTTTTTCTTCAGTCGTCGGTTTCCTGGAAGAAGATTTACTGGTGATTGCATTTCAACAGGAGATCTTCGTGAGCTCAATCGATTTTCCCAGCAACTTTCACGTCAACTGACAAAAACAGCCGACATAGACTCAACCAACTGTCAATTATATACTAAAACTTCTCACCAAAGCAGAATCACGCGACTGCTTTACGCAACCAATCAGCATGGATACGTTTATACTGGTTATACAAGAGACCAATCGGGATTGAAGAATGAAAAAAACATATGTGTATTTCAGGCTGAAGAGAGCAGATGCACAGGGGCGAAACGGAATACAGTTACTGCATCACGTGGATTGCCCTCTCTACCGAAGAGAATGACATCTGAGGATTTCATACGATCCTGGTTGGATCACGGATCTGTTCCTCATGGACAATCTCACTTCCCATCTATACATAAGCTATAACACTGTTAAGGATCAAATAATCACCTGGCTAACCAGTAGATTAGGCCATAGAGGGTCATGAAGAAGGATGACAATTGTCACCTTAAAATCTTATTAACGCATTCGTATTTCTTCTCAGTCCAGTTTTGTTAGTTCTTGGTGGGGTATTGGCGGCGCACCTTAAAGACGATATCAAACGTTGAGATGCAATTATCAAGTTAAGAAAAAAATATTGGGTGTGAGTATGAATCGACGAATGCTTCTAAATGTCTGCAAACATGAATTTATTTTAAATGAAAATATTTATAACACAAATAGCAACTTTAATATGCGTGTCCTATATAGAAGCATTCATACACAGAGAATTTATACCTCTGTGACTTCAGTCACAGACTAAATTTACAGCGTACAAAAGCGGATGAAGCTTCGTCTTTTTTGTGCATTAGCTGTACACACCTGTGTTACTTATGGGAAATTTATACTATTTAATGCATGAAGGAAAGACAGAAGGACAAACAGTTCCTCTGGCCAAGTCCAAGGTACTCTGCACCATAGAAATATGTATTGATTCGGGCGACCCTGGCAGCGTTTGTTTTTTTTATTCGGTCCGCACAATTTAAATTTAATCCAAGTTTAGATGACGTCACGCCATGTTGGCCTTGTCTAATACCGCGATTCTTGATTTAGTCGGGTATTAGCGGCTAACACTGCTTTGAGCAACCGAACCCTGGGGCCAGTTGCTCAAAGCAGTGTTAGCCGTTTATACCAGATTAAATCACTAATAGTGGTATGAGAAATGAGCCGTCAACGCGGGGCGTTTTGAGGAAAGAGCAAAAAGGAGGGATGTGGAAAGATGGGATTGCAATGCTGATCGTGATCAAAACCAGCTATAATCCATTAAAAACAAATTTGTTCTTTTTATTCCTTTTATGTTAATACATATACACATGAAAAAAAGTTAATTGTCGATTGGTTTTGTTGGAAATGCATGATTGTAAAAATGTGGTATACCAGTTCGCGGAAGTAACTTGGCGTGTATGCTTTATTGCGTGTTCTCCGAACTCTTGATTCCCATCAGTTACATGTAGCAAAAATATAGTGGTCACTCATCGGACCAATGAATATTCCTCTGGTTGGCAAAAGTACGATACTGACCAGCGAGACACCAGCCAACCGTGCTTGGTTGTATATCTGGGTCAGTAGTTGGTCTCTTGGTGCCATATCCAGCGGTTTTCACGCGATTCCGAAAGGTTTTTGTAGATACCGACCTGCGAACTCCGGCCGCAGTATAATGTGCTATTGGAGAAGGAACGTCTCATAATACGTATAGAAGGCCGTATCTGCTCGTTGGGATCGGTGATTGGTCTCCCAGATCGTTGGAGATGCTTCACATAATAGGTTACTGGAATTTTTCTCCGAAGCCTACAACTCGCAGAATGATGAACACTAATTTGCAGACCAGTGGCTCCTCTTGACAATTCAACGTTTGTCATTCCAATTATTCTCCATATTTTTTCCTCCAGAATTTTTTTTCGTGCCAGGAAACTGTAGAAATGGCTCAAGATAACGTGTGTTGAACTGTTTGTTTTTCAAACTGCATTTTGGCCTCCCGTGACTTCATAGCATTTCACATGCAAATCAGGTATATTTGGGGCCTACCCAATACTAGGGCATGTTGTGTTCGGTCCATCGATCCAATGTGTCATTTTATTAATGGGTATTTATATCTGATGGCGCTTCACTTCCCCCTGCTGTATATAGGCTAACCAGGACAATGAACCATGCAGAACATTTAGCATTGTTATATGAATTTATAAATCACTTTAGCGAGATATCAAGATAGCCCATGTTATCTTCTCCTCCGGACATCGCGTTTTAAAGTGAAACTCTTCAGATTATGTGAAAGTCAGTATATAGTGCTTTTATTGAGATTTTCACAAATAAATTTATGTATCAACCGTTTTTAAGTAACTTTCATTTTTTAATTGCTTTATTTTGGTTTATGTTTTCGCCAAAACCTCCCACATAAATGAATCTTTTTGGCTCTTTCTGTGCCTTTTAATTCCCCTTCGCGAATTCTACTACAGCATTAAGATAGAAAGAATCTTGAGTTAACGTTATATATAAGTAGTTTCTGACTGGAAAGCCTCATTTAGCAAAACCTCGCATGATTTCTCGTTATTTCGCTGTCATCACTAAGCTCGGGCGTGATAGGTGTATGAATATGCATCAAAAAGATACATTTTGTTCGCCGGAAGCCTTTTTACCGCGGTATGCACATAAACACATAAGCAAACATGGGACAACCGAGTTAATTTCATGTCTTTAGACGCACAAAATTTAGTTTAGGAGTAAATTATGCCCTGCATGTAAAACAAATGGAAATTGCGCAATCTTCTGCATTGTCAGTTTTACCTAGGCTGTGAAAAATTCAGGCCAAAATGGCGATGATCGTATCACGTCCGAGATGATGTGGGCTGTACATTCGAGGACTTCCAAAAGGGAAATCCTTGATATCAGGAACGGACTTAATCAGGATAAAACAAAAAGTGTGGTTCGTATCAACGAAATCAGATCTTTTGATTGTAACCAGAAATGTGTCAGAACTGTATACAAACATTATCGAAAGATGGAACAATTCAGATTACCGTGTTTTATTTTGCCTTCGTTACTGTAAAAAGTTTTATATTCGTTTTCCAAAGTGCACGAATTGTTAAACGGTATCTCGATTTTCACTTGAACTGTTTCTAGACTCACAGATTTGACAGAGCGCCTTTTCATTGTGGAGCTATTCAAATACGAATTCGATAGGATGTTTGGTTCTCCTAAGGATGTATATTTTTTTACGAGATGCGCTGCACAGTCTATTTTGGGTAGGGGTGATTCAGTCCGTGACCGAACGACCGAGATGCCAGTCCACCCCTGCCGGTTCACCAATCAGACGTGAATTACCGTGAAAGTCGTTAGTCCTGTCAGCAAAGCTCTAGAAACACTAGAGCCAAGGCGTGGCGGTCAGGGTTGGAACTAAGGTCCAATAATGTCTGTGAAGAGGAAACTTCAAGAAATGAAATGAAAGATTTTCAAGTGATCAAATTAAAGTTTGTGATTGTGGTTTTACGCCGTATTTAAGGTTATTTCACTTATATTATGAGGTGGCAGCCCAATGGGTGAAATAAACCACTCCAAACAATGAAATTCAAGATGCCCGCAACCTTTTTTGAAAGTTGTTTTGGCCAAAATGTGGAAGATAGCTTTCTAAAGGTTTAGCAATGTTACTTACTCTCCGCTCTCCGTCTGATACATTACAAATTTAAACTAGACAAAGATAGAGGAGATACTTCTGTCACTACAACTAAAAGGGTTGTAAAGGATTAGTGAAGATTTGCTGATTGTGTACTAGTGCAAGAGAACAACAAATGAAAACAAGTATGACCAAAAGTTTAAATCTATTCCAAAATCTTATTCATCTCTTGCAATAGAAACAACCATTCAGGTACGATAATATTTTGTTTGATTGGGGTTTTACGCCGTACTCAATGTTATTTCACTTATACGACAGTGTGCCCGCCCAATCAGTGAAGGAAACCACTGCAAACGCTGCTGCCTCATGCAAGACAGGACAAAACATTAACATCACATTAACAAGACAGGACACCACAACAAATCAGCGGAGGCTCCCACCCAACCACCTGTACAGAAATGTATTAGCTGCCTTACATGTATCTGGGTGTTATTAAAGTTGACAAATTGCTTACTAAATGCAAATCATTGGCTAAACATCCAGCTACCTGAGTTAGGCTTAAGCACCACTGCTTTAAAGATCACTTGTTCTACAAAATGAACAATGTGCCAAATGAATGTGATTTGACAGAAATGAGGCCAAACATTTGAGTTATTGAGAAAACTCCAACAGAAAGTCCTTCATGTATATTTATGATGCACTATTTTCCCATGTAGTATTCTTGCAATGCCTTCAAAGCCTTCCCCCTGTGAGATATAGAGTTCTTTGTTTCTGTTAACATTTCCGCATAAGTCTGGTTAAAGTCTTTGGGTTGAAAACACGGATCCCAGCCAAAGTCTGTCGGCCCGCGGGGCTCGACGATTGTCCCGTCAGTTTGCCCACGGAATAGTTTCACCTCCTGCCCTGGGCCTTCACACACGGCAAATATACAGAGAGCATAACCTGTCTTGTCATCGAATCCATGTAACATCTTTTGTAATCCTGAAAC
>JAVFBZ010204129.1:0-12691 GCA_032466195.1 Katharina tunicata
AAACACTACCTTAGTCAGAGGGCTGAGTTTAACAACTATAGGCTCTGTAAGTCTCCTTCTCTTTTACTTGACTTCTGCGTACATATTCGAAACTGTGGCACTATGTTTTGATAAATGGTCTTTCAGAACGATTTTTCTACTGCTTTTCTTCAGTTATAGAACCGGACAAAAAAATTGTCAACTTTATAACTTCCTATTTGATGTTATATCTAAATATAGAATGTATCCGGAACTGGAAGGAATCTCATGAAATCTCTGCTATCACATGACGTGAGTTACAGGCCCTATACACAATCAATTTAGATGTGCTCGTGGTCAACGTAGTAGCTACTTTTTGTTCGTTAAAGGCGTCAGCTTGTAAAACCTTAGCCCAGGATGACGTCATTAACGGCTAGACACCTTCTATACAAGACACAACATTGGTTAATCACTGATAAGTCCTATATGTTAAAACATAGTATTTACAAGTGAATTATTCGAATTAGCTGAGAGAACATGTTTTATGTGGAACTTACACAGAAAGGCTGGTCTTACGTGGGTACTACATACGCAGAGGTCGGCAGCTATGGAGAAAAGAGTTCCTTCCGGGCAAACCTTTCGACTAGATCCCTGGTTGTAGTACTTCCGGTCGATGAACTGGGTGCCATTATTTCTAGGAGATTCCAGGTAATAGTCATAGTCTGAAAAAAATGAGACAAATTAGCAGGAAACACTGCTTGTATTCCAGACTAGTAAAAAGGCCTTACAAAAACAATATATAATAAATAATCCATTAACTTCTAATCATACCAACCGTGGCGGCTAAGATTTAACTTAGTCAAACGCCTTTTTGGTAAGAATCAAGTGATATTAAATAAAGTTTCGTTTAAGCAGTGATACAAAATGATTAAATTTCTCTCCTAACATAAACTATTGCTCTGCACGAGTAATGTGTTATTAACAAACATTAGTTTTATTATTAGTGATATAGATGTAGAGAGAGAATATGTATGTCTTAATAGGGATTGAAAAGGCTGTAAATTAGCGGTTGGTCTTTGCCGTAACCTTCGTGGTGGATCGGTCCGAAGAGCACACGTTTACAGTGTAGGCCCTACCGCTTCGACCCAAAGACCCCCTCGTATCTGATTTCCAGAGTTTAAACACTTGCTCGGACTGTTTGTGGGTTGGTCTACCAGCTACCAGTTGAAGGCCGTAAGATTTCTGGATTCTACCAGTATTCCTCCAACAGTAAAACTGACGAATGATCTGTATTAGGGACAAGTCCTGTTGATCTAACTTCGCAAAGTAATCAATAACACCAGTTGAAGCGATTTTCCTTGGTTCAAATCCCTCTGGAATCACGTACGCTTTTCTTTGTCTGCATTTATAAAGTATATCTCAAACTAAAAGAAGAAATCTAGACCAACATTCTTATGTTCTAGTTGTGGGTCACAGATATTTTCATTGCGTGATATCTAATATCGAATAACTAAAAACGTATCAACTCACCTTTGCACCTTGCACTTTTGGGCTGCACTTGAGATTGCAGAACATAACGACTTTTATTCTCGTCTAACGGGGTGCCTTCTTGCGCCCATGCCATAAAGGCAACCGAAAGCACGGCCAATAGTATGGAGGTACACTGCATTCTGTGAAGGCAGATAAGATGAAACTGATTATTTGACATGGACCATCAGCTTAGTTAGCCTGTACTATTAAGTTGGTAACCAGTGTAGACACAATGTTGCTGAGGTTTCAGGTGATCCCGTGGCTTTTGTTGCTAGGGTTACCACAATTGACTCAAGTGACAACTGTATAACACAAGTCCCCTGTAGCTGCACCATATACAGCCAAGCACATTCAAATCTATTGTGATGAAAACAGTTCCGCCAAATGATGAACTTTCTAGAATATCTTTCCCGCTCGACATAAGTCATCAGTGGAATTTATTGGCGGCCACAATTAGTTATAAAGCAACAATAATATCATTTGTAATTTAATGCATATGAGATTTTTCGAGCCAGAATCAATGGCTGATAAGCCAGCTATCCGCGATCCGACTATATTCACTAACACAGGATAGAAAGCTAAAATTATATAACAGTAATAAGTTTTTAACACACAGGAGTATTTCAATTACACGGCGTTTTTCGTTTACCAGAGTATGGTAGAAAAGCCGAGAACGGGGCTTGGAAAAAACACCCGATGCATTAAGGGATGTACATCTACTACGACCAACAAACGAACTCTAACGTTTAAAAAAAGCTGAGCGGCACATAAAGAGTGCCCATGATGCAGGATGAACCGACGCCAGTGTATTTAGATTCATGATGCCTTAGTAAAACGTTCTACCCGGACAAAAATGTGATGTGTTATAGACTACAGTTAGTAAACATACCTGACTCTTGGTCGAACAATCGGAAATAGTATTGGTCATGTTGTCACCAGTTTATATACTTCGTCCAAAAGCAGAAAACCAAGTGAACCATGGAAACTATAAACATTACGGTTTGGCCAAGCTTATTCAATACATGGAGTTACCAGAAATTCACAAGCTGCCTTACGCAATAATCCAATACGCTTCGTCGACCTTCCTGAGTAAATAATCTGTTACAACGGTTGTAGATTTGCTATAATCTTCCTCTCCTTGTAATATTGTAACGTCAGTAATACTTAACTCCAATACTATTAATACTTTACTCGTTTACAAGCAAATAACTCACTGGAATGTGAATGATTTAACATAGCATCTACCCATGGGTAAAAAATATAAAAATGATCTGGGACGAAATCAGGTCAGGACAGATCCTGTGGCCACAGACATACAGCAGTTTTATGTGTGGCCTCTACAAATGTCTAGTATGGACCTATGCCAAAGCTAATTGGAATTTGTTTCGTGAAGAGCTAGGCAACTGCACATGGCCTTCGTTAGATGACGAAGATGTTGATAATAGCGAAATAATACCTCAAAATATACTTAAGTCAGCAAATTGTTCCGTTCCTTATAAAAATGTAGTAATTAAACCAAATGACAAAAAATGGATAACGTCTTATATCAAAGCTGAAATGGCCGACCCGTGGTAATTTTTTTTTACTAAAAGTATTTATGATATTCAAAAGTATAAGATACAACAAAACAAGGTCATCGGATTAATTAGAAAATCAAAAGTGAATACAAAGAAAAACAATTGGACAAAATTAGGACAGGTCAAACTACTTTTAAAGTCTTGCCTTGGTAATTCGAATACTTCCTTAAACAAATGCCACCTTTAATGATGCCTGCTGGGAACGATGCTATCAAAAAGGCTGATATATTAAATGATTACTTAGCTAACATATGTGTCATTGATGACACGTCTGCAAATCCTCCCAGTTTTAACTTTGAGCCAGAACCAATCTTGTCAGACATTGTTATTTCAGACATTTATAGGTTCACGATATTCTCACTAGCATTGATACATCCAAAGCTTGTGGACATGGTGGCCTTAGTCCTCGCATACTGGTTGAAGGTAAACATATTTTAGCCTCTTTGTTGGCTAAATTATTTAACCTATCATTGAAAAAAGGCATTTTGCTATCTGGAAAACCGCCAACGCGACTTCAATATTCAAAATGGGGAATACGCACATCACTTCGAACCATAGACCAATTTCTTTAAAGTCACATACGCACCCAACAATTCTGTATTTTGGGTTTTCACAGAATCACATGAATTATACATATTTTCATCGACAATTTAAAAGTAAGAGGCATTCTGTTAATTCTAGCCTAGATTTGAAGGTAAAGGTAGTTTAAAAGCTAGAAATTTAATTGGAAATGTGTCAATCTGCTATCACATCTAGTGACACTTTGATGTACATACGTCACTCCGAGTCAACCGTGTTAGCCACACCCCTTACAAGGTTACAAATGTTGGCTCGTTGAAAACAAGGTCATTCGCAGCGGCTGATTCAAAGTCATTGTGAGCAAATATGGCCAGCCCTCTTTCCGTTAAATTCGAATAACTGCTAGATTTCTCGTGGTCCGTACAAGCTTTGTATCCAATGAATACTTTTGTAACGTTTGAAGTGTTTTATTCGAATACCCTTCTCTCTCCAAGCGTTTCCGTTTGGTTTCCTCTTCAGAAAGAAAAAACACGATTTCTTTCAATCGGCATGATTTCAAAATGATCTATGAACGAAAGGCCAGGAAGGGAGAAATGTTCACCTATTGGAGAGGTAAATCACCTGTTATCTGATTGAACTCAAATTATTGTTGAAGAAATCCCTCTCTGGCATGTAATAGTCAAGCTTACATCTAGTCTTCATACATTTGGAAGACCTGCCTGACAATATTACAGGGTGATTATGATGTGTTTGTACAGGTACTGATTCTGTAGGTTGGTCTACATTATAACTGTTAAGTTTTCTGGGGGTTTCAGATTTAATCTTGCGAATAAGTCGCATAGAATATCCTGTGGGAATTAGCGCATTAAAAAACAGAACAGGCCTCGTTGAAGGAAGCGAGGGTGCTACTATTCCTATAAAACCTTATTATTTGTGATTTAATAATCCCCTTAAAGGTATGCGGTGGATGAAAAGAATTAGCATGGAGTAGTTGATGGGTATCCGTAGGATTAAAGAATACCTTATAATCCAACATCCCTGTTACAGCGAGATTGACACCTTTATAGACTGTAACATCCAAAACATCTACACTAGACAGGTATCAAAATCGACATATCGTTTATGTTAAACCAGCCGATAAAGGGTCTGTTAAGGTTATTATGGGATGACAAGATTACGTGAATGAGACAGTACGCCATTTGGGCAATCCTGACCATTTTAAAATACTGGACAATCCTACCTGGCAGGCATGAATTTCATCGAAATAATCCTGTGTTTAGAGGATACAAAATTCTTACTATTTTGCATGGCGATTATCCACTAGTGGGACGGATTTCCAAAAATATAACAATTTATATTCATTCGAAAATCCATAAACCACATGAGAAATGGCCTCAACCACCTATGCTCTCAGATAGACCTATACTACCAAACTATGGTTCTGGATCACATGGTCAAATGGTCAAATATAGCACAACAATAAATGCTGTACTATGGTCAAAAGATTCAATCCCAATCTGTCTGAATTTGTATGACAGATTGGGAACATGAAGGCCTTAGGTACTGTAATAATCAGCCCCTGTTGTACCTTAGCTATTTGGATGATATATTTATGTGGTGGCATTCCTGATATGATCTAAATATCTTCATCTCTATTTGTAATAAAGATGATCCAAACATTTAACTATAACCTACTACCAGCCTGGCTAGTGAAGGTTTTTGTTTGATGTTACAGTCTACATGGTATTCTTTAAACCCACTGATATCCATCAACTACGTCATGCTAATTCGTTTCATCAGCAGAACACCTTTAAGGGAAGTACTAAATTCCAAATAATACGGTTTCATCGGAATTGTAGCACCCTCGCTTTCTTCAGCGAGTTCAGTTCGTTCTCTTTACGGTTTTAATTCGCAAAGAATATTCTACGCCTCTTCTCCGCAAGATTATATTTGAAACCCTCAGAAAACTGAACAGTTATAAAGTATGCCAATTTAATGAATCAGTACCTGTAGTAAAACATCAGAATAACCCTGTAATATTGTTTGGCAGGTCTTCCAAATGTATGAAAACTAGATGTAAGCTAAACTATTACATACCAGAGATGGCTTTCTTCGTCGGCGGAACAAACTAACTGTTTACCATTTGATAGATGTTTTAAAATGTGATTCTGAAAATGTGGTACGCTTCATCACTTGTAAAAAGTGTCTGAATCAGTATGTTGTAGAAGCCGAAAATCCTCTAAGGCTTAGAACTGACAATCATTTGATTTTAATCGGACTACAGCTGAACATTTCTCAATTTCATACATCATTTTAAAATCATGCCGATTGTAAAAAAAACTTCTGTTTTAATTTTCCCTTCTGAACAGGAAACCAATCTGACACCTTTGGAGAGAAAAGCTTATTGCATTAAAACAATCTAAACAATGTAGCCATGGTAACAGCTCAAGGGTAGACATTATTCCTTTTGTTTTCCTATATGACCAGAGTAGCACCAGGTTTGCTAGTCTCCAAATACAGGAATATTAAACATTAAGCCTAAAATGATTAAGCCTCTATCACAGATTCCTATTATAGCGTACGTACAAGAAGAACTTTGAAGGACCTATTAGTTGAAACGGAACTCCCTTCTGTATCAGATAACACATAACTGCCCTCATCTTCATTCGAGACTAATGGATTTATAAATAACTCCAAACGACACTTTTTGCATGTTGTATTGTTTTTAAACTTTACCTATTTACATTTTTCATTTACTGCCATTTCTCGAGAATGCTTCTTTATGTTATCCAAAACAACTCAAGATCCAGATATATATAAACTTTTGGCTCTGATAATTTATCTAAAACATGAGCTGATAAATATATTTTAATTAACAAAACACGATTCTATGGATTTCAAGTTCTCTATGGTGATGGTGGGCGTGTGTAAGCGAAACAAGGCTTCTCATTGCCAACGCTGCTAATTCGTAAAATACTTTCTATTCAGCAGATTTAAAGCACCTATTGCTAAAACAAATTAAATATGGACACAATAAATTGTCAATAATATCGAAAACCAATATTCCGATTAGTGGATGGGATGATGGGAAAATCTATATTAAGACCCTAGCTAATTAAATCAAAGTTGACACCTCGTGAAATTATCATACATCAATGTAGATTTAATGCAGGGATGGGACGGCACAATTTACCATTTTGCTGCAATAATTTCTTTAAAAAAGCAAATTATAATATTTATATTATAATAGCATTGATGTTGGAAGTTAAATGCACAGGCATGCTATTTGTAACAATTCTATTCCAGCACCTTTAGGGCATGGTAGGGGTCGTCTTATGCAAATGTCACGTGTGCATTTCTTGAAAACGACATCATGTCACTTGTGCTGTCACTTGTGGTTTTTAGGCAAATATAGCAACATCTTACCATGTGCTCCGTTGATTTATGTAGCAGTCCATTTCCCTGACTGCAGCTGGCGGACCTTTATACATGGAATTCGCTTGTATTTTATCGTGTGTCCTTTCATTTTACATAGCATATATTTATTTTATGGTTGTATCGTTTTCTAGTTCAAACTGATTTAATCTAAAATATTTTCTCAGGCGATCGTTATAGGCCACTCCTACATTCTCTGTTTGAAACGACTAGCAGAGAGTAATCCTCTCTGGCTTAATTTAACACTAGATGGTACGTCCGTACAGGTTTCGTTTTTCCGTGTTCCGGGTGGAACGGTTCATCCAGGTCATCTTTCCATATAAGATTTGCTTCCTCAAATAACCGGTAACTCCAAAGCAGTAGTTTTACCAATTGGAGGAAATGGCATCATTGCCTCTTACCCTGAGAGGTTAGCCAGGGACATTATTTCCATAGCTCATTATAGGCCTTTATGCCCTACACATTTTCTATTGGCCTAATATTGTTATTATTGGACAGCTGCTTCACCGTTTCGCGTCAAAATTGACCACTGAATATCAACAGAAGAGTTGTCGTGGTTAATGGGTGTATTAGACGCGCCTCAACTTAAGCCTTTAACGAGGGCTCTGATCTCGCCTTTTGGCGTCATCATGGGTTTTGGAGTCCGCATTATGTTACTAATTAGTATACATCTAACTGTCCATCCCAGCGATATTATGTACAAACTACAACGACACCGATCTTTCTGACGTCACACACATGCCGGACTACTTTTGTTTGTAAACAAGCAGGCGACATCAAAAGAAGGCTGACAAAATTATGTCAACAGATTACTTTAAACTTACCTCCAAGTTCGACTTCACTTTCGGCCACATCCTCTCAAAATTACAGTAGCCTTTTCGGTGGGGCAGTATTTAACAACTGCACATTTAACTTCCTGTAAAATTGTATATTTTGTCATAAATTTTTCGTTACAAACACTGTTCATATTTCCCTGTTCCTTTTAACGTTCACTCCATGTTTGAAATGATTCACGTGGTCTACTTCGACCTTTTTACTTTTAATATTAATGCGCGTAGCCGCTGAACGCTTTTATAATTCCGATGAAGAAAGGAAGTTTAAACATTTTTTCATCGTAACAAGCTGGCGTTGGTCTTTATGTTTAAATTATTTTTACTTTTGTTAAGTGAGTGTAGAATAAATAGGTTATTGGATTGTATGGGTCTGTGTGGATTCGCCCTGGCGCTGGGAACCGACTCGCAAGCTCGTCGCTTCCCGGGGCGCCAGGACCCGTCCATACAGACCCATACGATCCAATAACCTACAAATATTATAGTGGTCATGGCATCCACCCCAACGGGTATGCAATATATGCTATTAGTGTTAGTTCTGCTCTCGGCCAGTACAAAAGACGTGGTGTAGCTCGCCTTATACATGTATTTGTGTGGTAAAACTTTTATCGGTAAAATAACTAGCTAACGGAGTTCAATTATTTAAGTCTATTAAGAGACGTTGTTTTTGTAAAGCCAAGGGGAGGGGTATGCCATGTTCAGCTGATTATTGTATTTAGTGCGATACATACCTATATATATATTTTTGAATAAATGTAGAGAAAGAAAATTTATACCATGGTGATCATTTTGTTGATGCTGAGTGAGTGTGTTGGGCATCATGCCCGGTTGGTCAAGTATTTTGGTGGCCTTTCATGAATATTTTACTTATCCCACCTGTAGGTTTGTTATGCCTTCAGTATATGTGAGGTGAGATACTGGTGGGCTAAATGCCCTTTTTGGCCACTATAATGTGTTTGTGGCTTTTGATTCATGAATTGTTAAAATTTCACTCAAGGATCCTTCACTATGTATGCGACACTTTTGGAAATGACTTGTTGTCCATCCATAATCCAGTCCAGTTGTACAATTTTAGTCAACTAGGATTTCCAGGTACTATCTATAAACTGAATACAATATCAATATTAAGAAACACATAATTTTTACAATATTTGTTCAGTATGTTGTTTTGGTTTACCCTACCTGAAAAGCTCAAGAGATGCATCGGTTACAACATATGGTTATTTATATTGTTTGAGACGCTTTATTCCTAAAAAATGGGAGCTGTTTTACGTCAGTTTTTTGATGTGGAGGCTATCAATGGACCCCCCCACCCCACCTCTCCCCTCAGCATCACATTTTTTTTATTGAGACTCCTTGTAAAAAAAGTTATATGACAATGAAGGGATCCTACTTAGTTTTTTTTGGGCTGTTACCTGTGACAGTTTTTTGTATATGATCTATAAACTAAAAAAAAAAAATAAAATGCTGATACCGAGTGTTAAAAATGTCAATGTAAACATAGTGCACAATCCTGCAAATCTTTATAAGAACACAAATAAAACTCACAAGCCAACACCTGTCAATGTGCAACGTTTGTCACATTTCCTTCAATTTTATTCAAAAGCTTTGCAGAGCTATATTTTGAATGGATTTACACATGGCTTTATATCCGGAGACCAAAATGTACCATGATTTTCTCAAAATTGTAAAAGAAAAGCTACAGGTAGAGTTGTCTCTGGGACGAATCCTAGGTCCGCTTAACCCCCATCCTTTTGACCACTTTGTTTGTTCCACATTAGATGTTATTCCAAAAAAGGAATCTGGTAAATTTCGTATTATCCATGACTAATCTTATCCACAATGTAATTTTGTATACTCTGTACAATATTCCATAAGTATGTTCCTCAATGGAATCCGATTCGATCAAAATAATATTAGATTTAGTTGTAAGCCATGGAAGACACTGCTTAATGTCCAAAACCGATATCCAGGATGCCTTTCGTCTAATTTCCATCCATCCGGATGACTATAAATTACTTGGTTTCACCTGGGAAACTAAATACTTATTTTACTTCTGTCCACCCATGGAAGCCTCTTACTCATGTAAAATATTTGCCACCTTTAGTTCCTCACTAAAATGGATAATGCAACCCCATTTTAAGGCTTATGGGCTTTCTCACATGATTGATGACTTTGTCTTCATTCGTATAAATGTGCTCAAGATCCTGACCATTTTCTCACATTATTTAGGTCTTTCAAAAACAAACATCAAATACAGTAATGCATTATGTTATTGAAATAGATTAAATCAAATGGAAGCAATGCTACCATCAGACAAAATGAAGAAAGTTGTTTCACTGTTAACATCTTTTGCTAACAAAAGAAAAGTAATTATGAATGATTGAGGTGTTCATGGTGGTTTTGGTACAATTCTAGGTACTCAGTGGTTTGCTGGCCCTTGAACACAAACAACACAAAATTTAGATATCACTACAAAATAATTATTCCTAATAGTTTTGGCTATGGAAATTTGGGGTTGGTCGTTAAAGAACCCTAAAATATTATTGATTACAGATAATTTACCACTAGTCGATATCATAAATAAATTGTCTTCAAAGTCACACATGACCATGGTTCTAATACGGCGTTTAGTCATTGTTTGTTTGAACAAGAATACTCTGTTCGTGCAAAACATAAGCAAAATGTGGTAGCTGATCATTTATCTCGATTTAAATCTCAGGAAGCACAAAGAGTAGCTCTGTGGATAACACCAAAACCGCTTACTATTCCCCCAAAGTTTACAGGATGTAAAATATCATATTTTGTATTTTTCTCTATCTAAAAGCACCGTCAAAGCCTACAGAGGAATGTTAACGCAATTTACTAATTTTAAACTACCCAAGTCCTCGACAAATTCGACCTCTAAGGGCACACACTTTACGTAATTTAATGAATGTTTAAGTGTGATTTGGAACTTAAATGTTACTTTTCTGATTATTCAAAGTCTGAACTTCATAAAAAATTCAAAATTTGCGTGTGTACACTTATTGCACTTGGCATAAAATGTAGTTGTATAAGTTGTAAAGGGGGTCAACTTTGTCGAACATTTGGGGTAACCCAATTTACATCTGATAAAATTTTCCCATCAACAACAGAGAAAGTGGCCAACTACATTGGCTTTCTGTTTACCTAGATCCTCTACAAAGTTTTGTGTACTGCTTAGATAATATGCAAGATCCAACAAATCATATCCTCTTAAGTAAAATGCTGAAAGGAATTCAAAAATTTGAAGCAAAATCAGGACATACGGCTACCCATTACACTTTCTATTCTACACAAAATTAAAGCGGAGCTGCTACACGTCATCCATGTATTTCCAGCTCTTTTTGAGATATTTTCCAGTCAAGGTTTGTTTTAGCCTTTCACACCTTTCTACGGATAGGAGAGTATACTGTCACTCCTAATAATACAGAACACACAATTTCACAAGTAAATCATGTGGAATTGTATCCCAATGGTAGCACTTCTTTAGTATTGTGTCACTATAATTACAGTGATGGCAAAGTTAGAATTAACCTCAAACCCTCACAACAACCTTCTTTATGTCCAGCAAATGCTTTACAAACTTATCTGAACATACCAAAACATCGACATGGTAGTTTGTTCAAACTCAGTTCAGGATCTCCTGTTTCATATATATACTTTACACAGACACTAAAGTCTCCAATTGAATACATTGGTTTTGACTAGGCTTTACAGGCGACATAGCTTTCATATTGGGGAAGCCACACATGCAGCTTGTAGGGACGTCTCATTATCAGTTACACAGTAACTTGGTAGATAGAAATCTAATGCAGTTCAAGTGGCCATTATTTCATTAACTCTTCGATGTGTGTCTGATCAGAAGAAGCCATTATTTGCCTACTCTTCAATGTGTGTATGTTCAGAAGAGGCCAGTATTTGCCCTCTCTTCGATGTGTGTCTGTTTAGAAGAGGCCAGTATTTGCCTGCTCTTCAATGTGTGTCTGTTTAGAAGAGGCCAGTATTTGCCTGCTCTTCAATGTGTGTCTGTTCAGAAGAGGCCATTATTTGCCTTCTCTTCAATGTGTATATGTTCAGAAGAGACCATTATTTGCCTACTTTACAATGTGTGTCTGTTTAGAAGAGGCCAGTATTTGCCTGCTCTGCAATGTGTGTCTGTTCAGATGTGGCCATTATTTGCATACTCTTCAATGTGTGTCTGTTCAGATGTGGCCATTATTTGCATACTCTTCAAAGTGTGTGTGTTTAGAAGAGGCCAGTATATGCCCTCACTTCAATGTGTCTATGTTCAGAAGAGGCCAGTATTTGCCCTCTCTTCAAGGTGTGTCTGTTTAGAAGAGGCCAGTATTTGCCCTCTCTTCAATGTGTGTCTGTTTAGAAGAGGTCAGTATTTGCACTCTCTTCAATGTGTGTCTGTTTAGAAGAGGCCAGTATTTGCCTCCTCTTCAATGTGTGTCTATTCAGGAGAGGCCATTATTTTCCAACTCTTCGATGTGTGTCTGTTTAGAAGAGGCCAGTATTTGCCTGCTCTTCAATGTGTGTCTGTTCAGAAGAGGCCATTATTTGCCTTCTCTTCAATGTCTATCTGTTGAGAAGAGGCCAGTATTTGCCTTCTCTTCAATGTCTATCTGTTTAGAAGAGGCCAGTATTTGCCTGCTCTTCAATGTGTGTCTGTTCAGAAGACGCCATTATTTGCCTGCTCTTCAATGTGTGTCTGTTCAGAAGAGGCCATTATTTGCCATCTCTTCAATGTCTATCTGTTGAGAAGAGGCCAGTATTTGCCTTCTCTTCAATGTCTATCTGTTTAGAAGAGGCCAG
>JAVFBZ010204151.1:1897-13570 GCA_032466195.1 Katharina tunicata
GGTGTACTGTATTGTTTGATATCAGTATTCACTCAGTAAAACATTAGGTGTACTGTATTGTTTGATATCAGTATTCACTCAGTAAAACATTAGCTGTACTGTATTATTTGAGATCAGTATTCACTCAAACATCATCCAGCGGCAAAAGAGGAAAGTTTACCAAATGTGAATCTTTTAAATTCAAATACTAGTACACTGTATAAAGGATTAAGGTGAGTTTGAGATTGCTACAGGATGTCTAATTCTGATATCACAATTACATTGTAACATGGTTTCTATTCATCTAGCTTCAAATGGAGGCAGGATGATGGTACATGTATTAGTGTGAGTAACCACAAAGTGAAGAACTTTATGGATGCAATATGGTGGACTACACAGTGAAATTAACTGTACAGGGGAAAAGTTAAACCACAAGGGATTGATTTATTTTCAACATGAAAGTCATTGTCTGAGTCCTTACCTCATGTGAGACGGGATCAAACTGCCCAAAGAGTTGCCCCATGGTGATAGCCTTGGGGTTGATGATTCTATGAATGACCCGGTCATATTCCTCATGACCCCTTTCATGTAGTAGAGTCATCCCCTCACATAACACCTCAATCACCTCGGTTTTACTTCCAAATGGCTCACCGACCAACATGAAACTACACACAAAGAAAATATAAGATAATATAAGATACCTCGGTCCAAAACATACTTTAACACTGAGAGAACAGTAGGACATGGATTTTTTTCAGATTATTTTACATAAAATCTAAACAAGAAATGCAAGTAAAACAAGTGTATATTCAAATGTATGCTTGAGATCTATATTGAAATCAATATAAAAGTAATAGGATGAGAGTTGTTTGTTTTTCTTTAAAATACATGTGTTTGGACATTTTATTGAAAATATAAATTTCACCAAAATCAGTTCAATACAATATTAAATTGTAATTTTTTAAGACTGTAAGACGTACATAATTGTTTATCAGAAAATCCATTCTATATGATGGTTATTTGAGTTTTCATCAGATCATTTCAAAAAATTTAATGTTTGAACGCAAAATGTTACTATGGAGCATTTTTCAATTAAAAATTGATATAAAAGCATACTACTTTGGATGCTAATTTGTCGTCAAATCAAGCCAAATGAGTTGGAAAACTAATATTACAAAATCTCCATATAAATTATTTACAAAAATTGACAATAACTATGTATATTTGTTCAAAATGACATACCCGTGCCTGACAATCATCATCTCATAGGTTTGGATAATTTTCTGTCTGAAGAAGTCAACAAACTGAAGGTTACGTTTTTTGCAAACTTCTTGTACAACATCAAGGAAAAGATTGTAGTCCGCTTCAGGTAGCGTCAACCCAGGAAATAAATCGGAAATGATTCCGTCGAATAATGGAATGTCATGAGACAAGAACTTTGGTAGATTAACGTCAATGATAGATCTCAGCAACTGTGAAAATGTAATAAAGAAGTCAGATAATAAGTACTTACATGTATAATTTTAAATTTTGTTGATGGTTTTCAACATGTAACAAAATACATGCACATGAAACAATTAGCAAGTAAATTATATAGATATTAGATAACAATAAAATTGTATCCAAAATCATGATGGCAAAAAAGGTGCTCATATAAATAAAAAAAATATAATACAAAGTTGTGCCTTGTTGTGTTTTTTTTTTCTTGTAGTGCTATTTTGGCTAATTCCAAGTTTTTCAAATTTGGTATATTTCAATTTTCCATACGTAAATCTTAAAATTAACAAAATTCTGAAATGACTAACCAGTATATCTTCATCCTCATCAGGAAATTTCAGTTTCAGATTTCCAGCTGCCGACAAGACGGCCTTCACAGCTCGCATACCATAATCGTAATGATACTGTGAGGAGAGCTGTTCAGAGCACAGGCGATAAACTGTTACAATCTTGACTGCCAGATTACGAGCATCGAGGAAGCCGTACGCGTACAGAGAAATTTCACCAATCATTGTGTAATCGGGAACCATCATGGCCACCGTTCGGAAAAGGACTTTCAGGTTATCAGGAAGTTCTGAGCGTCCAGCGTAACCAGGGTTCATCGTGATACAAACGTAACACATGGGGTTCAAAGAGAGCTCTGTCCCTTCAAAGATGAAAGTGTCTACATGAGTTTGTACGGCTCGAATGATACACAAGATCTGTTGACAAAAAAAAAAAAAAAGATAAAAATATGTCCACAATTTCCAATTGATTTATAGATAGAATCCACATCTTTCTCCTCGGGATAATTTATAACCAATTATTTTGCTGTTATTTAATGAAAACTAGATTAGAATTTAGAATTTGAATTCAGCAATTTTAGCTTGTATTTCATAATTTATAAGACTTTATAACAAAGTTAACATATAAAATATATAATATGCAAGATCAATTTTGCTTTCAGGGTACATAACAAATAATAATTATTATTATTTAGTTTTAATATGAAAATTACATAAGGCAAGATATATTTAAATGTATGAAACACAACTTATATAATCAAATATTTTTTAAATTGATTTATTTTGCTAAATCATGAAAACTCTAACCTGTTGTGCCACTACTGACAAGACTTCCAGATCAATACGGTTAAACTCATCAAAACACGCCCAGGCACCAGCTGAGGCAAGTCCTTTGAAAAACTGACAGAGAGAAACATAGCAACACACAATTAGTAAACCAGGAAATTCTGGAATAGTATGTCTATGCAGAGAATATACATGTATTAAGATATGAAATTTCAAGAAATTTACTACAAAATACTAGAACAATAAATTAAATAAATTATTGCTCCGTGTTTTACCAAGTGTAGTAATCACGGCCATTTCACTTGACCAAGATGACTTTTCAGCATACATACATGTGTAGTTAAAAGATAATCGCTTTGAAGCCAAACGTTTAAAACATAGAGTATAATATTATACCAATTCAGATATTATTGAAACTGTGTACCTTTCCCATAGCGATGTAATCAAGGCCGTCCGAACAGTTGAAGACAACACACTGTACAGCCAAGGCCTTAGCTAAATCTTTGGTTGTTTCTGTTTTTCCTGTACCAGCAGGGCCTTCTGGGGCACCGTTCAGGTTTAAGTGGAATGCACCAATCAGTGTACGATAACAACGATCTGTCAACGGCGTTATAACCAATCTACGGAAGACAAAAAATTCCCTTTTTGTTGGTCGAAATGCATTTCCATGACTATAAAAAAGAATCTAATACCAATCTGTCGACTGGTACGTCATTGAAACATAGGATCAAAATAAAAAAGTAATTAAATTAATATTTGTTGATTACTGATATTTGAAAGTCGCATGGCTGTAACACAGATTTTAGACCACAGTAGACACCTAGCAATACTTTAAAAAACTTAAACAAGATACCAATGTATTATATTTTGCAAAGAAGGACATTGTTTACTTTTGTGTAATATTGAGATAGGTGAAAGAAATCCCTTTAAGCTGAGGCTTGAATACAGAAAGATGGCTGGCTTCAGGACTTTGATGTTGCAGCTTCAGTATCAGTATAAAGGAAAATTGAAGACATCACTGTGATTTAATTTCAAAGTACTCATTTTGTTTTGTTGCATACTTACCGTGGAGTATTTCCTAGGTACTCATAGCAATATTTGACTGTGGCGTTTGTCATTCTGACTAACATATTATCCTCCTCCCAATAGTATCGAAGCTGTGCCAACCATTGAAAGTCGTTCTCGGAGGCCACACCTAGTTAAGAACAACAACAACAGTTAATTCAAACTTGGTTTAATTGCAGAAAAAGTAGTTTATAAATCATAATCATAATAAATACTTTAAATGATCTGTTCCATTCTTTTCACAATGCAATTCCTGGTTGGCATCTAACACCTAACTAACAAAGTACTCAAAACACAACACAGCCAGCAAAACATTTGTCGAAAGCTGAATTTGCACATACCTTTATTTGCCATATCCAGCACGACATCTCTAGCATGCACATCAACAACAACAAGTGAGCCAAGTGTTGTTCTGGTCTGTTTGTTGAGTTTACCCCGAACAAGTTCTACAATATCTCCTAACTGACTCTGGAGCTGCTTGTAATAGTCAAATAGGCCCTGGGGCCCCATTTTTAGGGCCTGGTGGACCTCTCTAGTCCAGTATGCTTGGGAGGCACACAAAACCACTTGCCCCGGCCACTGAACAACCCATTTGGTACGGTTTGTGATTGGGTAGGCCTGGTGAAGAAAATGGAGAAATATAAATTTGAAAATTATAACATTATTTTTCACATAAACTAAAAAATACAATACACCAAACAAAGTAAAATAAATCAGTGAACCATTGACGTTGCCAGCACAATGTGTACAATTTCTTGATCTGAATACGTACCAGGTTTTAGGTACTCAATTAAATTTGAAAAAAAATAAAGTTGATAGTAAACCTGTTCCTGAAATTTTATTACACATATTCAACATAGTTAATAAAACGTTATCGTACAGGCAATGTTTAACTTTAACTTACTTATTAATAAAAACGGGTTTACAGTTCATCAATAGGAGCCTAACAGAAAGCTTCACATTTCTGTATACAATATTTCAGAAAGAGAGAACTTAATTTCATCAAATACGTTTTTCTTTAAAAATAAAAAATAAAAATCGTTCACATGTACTGACAGAAAAAAAAAAATTCTGTTTATATATATATAATAAAAAATAAAATATCAGTGCAACATAAACTCACGTCAACTGCTTGTTGGACGACATCTCTGACTGACATTAACATGGTGTCTTGTACTTGAAGGAGCCACTTCTCCACTGCCCCTCTGGCTTCAGATGTAGACACGGGATGTGAAAAATTGATCTTTTCGTTTTCACTACTAAACATAGCCAGAATATCCATTTTCTTGTCATATTCCAGTTTAGCAATTCCCTCGAAGCATTTCTTCAAGTGAGGTTGTACACGTGTTGGATCTTTGGTCTCCGATAAAATTTCCAACATCTCGTCATTGGACAAGAAGAAAAATCTGACAAAGACAGCAGGAAAAATAACAATGTACATAGAAATAGACATTTTCTTGCGGCTATAAAATGAACAAAAGATAAAAGTAAGATGAACAGGTAGAGATGATGTGCATTGGCAGTGATGTAGATGGACAAGACATTAGAATGGGACTCTAAATCATTTTATTTAAATAACATTATGACAGAAAGAAATCTGTTCAATTATTTGCAGTTAGAAAGAAACTCAAACATTCAGATTTACTCAAGTTCCCTTAAAAGCTGCCAAAAAGAAAGTTTGAGTTAAGACATAATCATTACTCTATAGGCTCAAAGAGCTCTAAAAAATTTACTATTGTAAGGTTTTACCAAGTAAACAAATTTAAAATGACTTGAACCTTCAGAAATTCTAAATCCATAGTCATTTCAATTATTTTCATAAAGCTGTTTGTTTAAAACAAAGAATTCAGTATAACTTTGGTGACCCATAACACTTTAAGTGTCAATATTATAAAAGCTACCTTGGGAAGAAGAGACGTTTTTTCTCTAGATAAGCGTTGAGCCCCTTGTTGATTTTATCCAGAAGGCCATTACTATCTTGTAGCTTGGTGAACAAACCAGGCAGACTGGTTGCTGCTAGTACCTGGGAAAAGGACATAATTAGATGTGAGAAGGTTTGGGTTGACATGACAGAAGTGGCAGTAATAATAGCTCGAGGATTTTGGTCCAAGGCTGGAGAAATTAAATTCTACTGGTAACTTAACATTTTTCATTGAATTTTTTAATTATTTGTTAATATAGCCAAAGTAATAAGGAATTATTGGCTAATGAGAAAATGACTAAATTCTATAGGTACATTTTCACCCTGGAACTTTTCATTAAATTTAAATCCAAACAATTATTTTGATAAAGCACATGAGAGTCACTTCCACAAGCTCTACGATAATTAACAAAACGATACATGAATTCTGCACACATTAAATTTTAAAGGAAAATCAATACATAAACCATAAATAGCAGAAAAAGGGTAATAAATATTTAGTAACCTTTGGATCTCTGGCCGTATGTTTCATGACATCTTTCCAGTTTCGATCCACCATTTGGAAAAGTCGGCCTTCCTCTGGCATTTGTTGGTTGATATCTTCTGAGGAGAAGATTGGTTCAAGATAGAGCCACTGGGCTTGAACCTTCAACCATTCGTCTATCGTATCCTGGATGTACAGTAACTGTTCTTCCCATTTCTGATCAACGAGACAAGTGATTAATATTATTTGAATGTTTCTGTACTTTTACAATTAATATTTGTTTTCTACCATCAAATGATTTTAACTGATGCTGTGACTAAAAGTCATGATGGAAGTGGCATTAGAAAATAATAAAGTGCCGGTGGACATCAGAGAAAAGGAAATAATGAAAAAAGAAGAATAGAGCAAATCTTGAAAAAAAAAAGGGCTACACTTAATCAGTTTAAGATTTTCAATAAATTGCAACATTAATAGAGATAGAAAGCAATTTATAAACCAGAGGTGATAACAGCTGAAGCTAACATAAAAGGACAAAATAAGACAATAGATTTGTCAGAACAGAATAAGAAGTACCTTAATATCTTCCTCAAAGGGTTTAATAAATGGCGATCCCCTCATGGTTTGTGTTTTCACGATCTGGTCATCAAGTGTTGTCTGAATGTCATCAACAGAGGCAAGAATACCAATTCCTGTGTCACGATATGTCGTCGTGTTGAACGATATCAAGTCCCATTCATCTTTCATCTTAACCATGGCTTTCTCCAAAGAAAATTCCTACAACAGAAGAAAAGAAAAGAAATTTTGATTATATAATAACTACATTCCTAAAACATATGTCCAAAATATTGACATGAGGCAACATTGACTTAATGCTACAAGATCAATTAGTTTGTGGTGGAACTACTGAACAGGGGACGTTTTTGCAAAATATTGAGGCTGCTATGCTGCTATGCTGCCAAGTTGCCTGCTATTTATATGAAGCTATTGAGTTGCTATAATTGTGTAGCCAGGAGCAAACATTTGGTTTATACAGCCAATTAACAAGTGGCTAGGAATAACATTTTTGCACTTCGCAAAATCTCCTTCTAAGAGAGAATTTCAGACAACTGTTGATCATAGATGTACCTTGCTTGCTCCAGCGCTGATTGTTTCAAATTCAGACATGAAGGGTCCCAGGTCTAACTTGAGAACTTTACGGAGGGTAGTTCCGGAGTCAGGCTTGATGTCAAACCCAGCAATTTCAGACATTTTGTTCCAATGACGGTCTCGAATTCCCGGGTTACACATCGTACCAATGACTGGAATAACATCCTGGGGAAAAAACAAAACATTTAATAAATTTTTTTAAACATATTTTAATGAGAGGTTGAAAACAAAAATAGGTTTAATGTTAAGGCAAATAATACTAAAATAAAATTTAAAAACTGTTTACAATATAACACCATGAAATAGTTTTCGTGTCTTCTTTATTTTTTCACTTTCAATTTTTTACATTTTTTTCTCTTCAACACAAACTTACAAAAGGGACAGTGCCACTGATGAAATGAATATTCTCAAAACATATTCAAAACCCTAAGCCTTCAATCAGAACAACCCTGGCTTTATGGGGAGAAACCCTATATGACTTTCATAGTAATATACTAGTAATATTTATGTTTTCTTAAAATCTATAACTGTGGTTTAAAATGGCTGATTTTGTTAGTGTAGTTTCTCACCTTGAAGTCTTTGATGGAATCTTGAACATTTGAGCAGACGTTAACTGCAGCGGGAATGTGAAGTTCCTCTTCTGGTTCTTTCTCACCTTCAGGTTCTTCTTCAGTGTGGCGTTTCTTTTTCTTCTTTTCACGTTCTTTCTCTTCAAACTCCATTGTCATCTTCTTAACTTTCTGGTTGAAAACTTTCTGGACTTTGTAAATCTCTCTCCAGTATTCATCAACTTCACCCTCAATGAACTCAGCGTTTAGCTCCTTAAATGCTCCGTCCAACCATCTACAAACAATTTTATATTAATAATTATTTACATGTAAGCCATACAAGTAGAGAAGTGGGGGTGTTGGGGAATGTAAAAAAACAATCAAATAAAAATCTGCCATCGCCAACACCAAGGAATTTGTATGCTAATTTCATAAATTACATGAAACAAACTTTTTTGACAACAACTAATCGTAAGAAAAAGATTAAATTTTAAATGATGTCATACATAAATGGTGACACTTACTTCTTCTCTGCCTTTTGCCATTTGAGAACGACATTAAACAGCCTGTGGAAGGGGTCCACACCGTTTGTGACGTCATCAATATCTGGGTATGTACTTACAGGGTACTTGAACAACACTTCTTCCTGCATATGTAAAAATACACAACAAATGATAAAAAAACAAAAAGAAAATTGTGTCCTAGTGAATTCAGGAGTTTTAATATTTAAACATGTTGTCAGATATGTAGATGTAGTTAAGCTTGTCTTTAAGCTCATTCACCACAAAGGTAAGAATTGAGAATAGTATAATTGTCATTTAGTTAATGTAAATGTCGTGCATGTAAATGTCATCCTTTAATCATTGTATAAAAAAATCATGAAAAGAAAATGAACACTAAATTTATCAATTGTGTTTGATCAATTCTTATGACTAGCCATTGACAATTGTTCTATTTAGAAAAAGGTCAAACTTCCGCTGGCCAATAATTTTATTTAACGAATTGTTTTAAGTTTAGAAGAAATGTAGAATTATTTTTAACATTTTGAACCATAACAGATGATGTGTAAATATGTGGTTACGTACCTTATTAATCCAGACAATCTGCTCCTGTACATCAGCCAATCGTTTCTGGAGAGCTCTAATGTCCTGGACGTACTGCTGCATCATGTCCAGTTCCCCGAAATCATTAAATTCGTCAACACGCTGCCTTATCTTCTCCAGTTCAGAGATTACTTTCTCTCTCTTCTCCAGTAACAGGCGTTCACTGTTTAGTTTGGACGCCTCCACTAACTAAATACAAAAATAAATAAAATAAAATACAGATTTGAGTGAATAAAAAAAATAGAAAAAAAAGTATGTATCTTTTCCTTTTCAAACTAAGTTTAAGATTTTCTTTTTTGGTTATTGATTCATATTTGTTTATTCTTTTTCAAGAAATATTGTTACCCTGAACATAGCAACTAGAAAGTGATAATAATTGATTTATTTTCAAAACACATTTTAAACTAAGTTTTAGATTTTCTTGTCTGTTGATTACTGCAATTTATTTTATATTAAAACCAGATTTTTTTTTTTTTTTTTTAATTTTAGTTTATTTCCCAATATTTATTAATAACCATTGATTGTTTGAAAGCAATGTTGAGATAAGTTTCACTAATACTCATTTGTTAAGCATTTCTAAAGGTTTGGAAGTTTATCTATAAAAGTGTCTGATATTTAACTCTGCAAAAGTCATTCGTTCATTGTTTGGTGGTTTCACAGTGTTTTCCTATCAATTGTTGATTTGTTTTTCCATTGATATTGAAACCATGTATCTTGAAAGCATGTTACAGATCAAGTCTGAAATTTTAAGGGTTGAGACAATGAATAATACCTCGTCATTTTCATCGAACACAGGGTTGATTCTCTTGGGCCATGTTAAGACTTCACAGTTCAACTCTATGTCTTCTTTGGAGAACATGTATACATCTATCAGGTAAGCCAGTCTCTGCTGAGATTCCTGCAAGAGAGAGTAACAAAAATATTGGTACAGAAAATTATGTAAAAATGTGCAAATGAACAGTACGTGTTCTTCTGAGAAAACATTATCAGATTGTTCAATTTTTGTTTAGATTCCGGCAAGCGGAAATTTTGAAAATTATGATGATTGGTTAAAAAGGATCAGTTATTTGAGCATCTCTAAAATTGTGAAATTAAAGCAAGAAAATACAAGGATTATTCTTTATAAATTTGATCAAATTATATAATTTTTATAAAATTATGAGTTACAAAAAATGTTTCAAAGATAAAGAAAAGACAAGGTGTATGCCAGTTAATCCAAAGTAGTAAATACACGTAAGATCACATAGTTTATAGCAACTTCTTCAGAGGGAAAATATCTGAGACACTCTTAAAATAAATAATTAACACAAAGTGAAATAAATAAGTACAAAGAGAGTAAAAAATCTAAAAAAATAAAATTATTAAAGAAATAAGAAACTGAATATCTCCTTAATATTAAACAAACAAACAACGCCATGAAATGTAACACCAGAAACAAATAAACATTATAAGAATAGACGGTAGAGCATCCTTACCCTGATCCTCTCATTCAGCTTTATCATTCCCAGGGTTCTAGCGTGTTCTGTGAAGGCCACCATCTCCATCAGTTCCTCAGAGGTATCAGGCTTGGCTAGAGCTTTCTCTTGTATCTGCTTAAATTCGGCACAGATTCTACAAAAAAAGACATAACAAATATTTATTCACAGACAATTTGTGAACATTAGGTCACATTAGACCATGTATACTAAGGCACTTGGCACGACCGATCGTACATGTTAAGTTCTATTTTGTCAACAACAGTCAACTTATTTTATTTCAGTAAACACATTTAAAAAAAGCTGAAGCAACGTTAACTTACTTAATGATCAAACTAAAAAATTACAGCAAAACTTCATAACCTGATCATTCAATCACACATGTATTAGGTACACTATAAAGGAAATTTCTGAAGTTCAACATTAGGAAAAGGTGGCACCAAAAGGGCAGCCTGTCAATTTGTATAAGAATTGGTCCACAAACTTACGCTTCATTCTCCATTCTGTGGTTGTGCGAGACTTCACTGAGGAGAACATCCGCGTTCGCACGCGAGGCCACCGCCAATCCACGTTTTAGATCCTCACAGTCTAGTCGAATCATATCAAAATGTTCGATACTTGGCAACCCCATAATCTCCCTGGCCAATCCTCTGAATGACTCGATATACTGTGGAACACAATTTACTTTCAGTTGTGAATTTTTTTTCAGAATATAAGGAAAACAACAAGGCTATAATAATTTTATCAATGCCATTCTGTAAATTGGTATCCATGTGTATTGAATCTGTAATTTCAGGTTCCACTGCACTTAACAACTGCAGTAATGCTACAATAACAATGCTTCTACTTGCAAAATTATAAATTGTCGAAACTGTTTCTCACACCCCTCCCCCTTCATTTTTCACCCTAAAAACAAGAAGTGAATTGACAGACATCAAAACTACAATCGTAGCAATAGACAGAATTTCATGAGATTTCGTACAGCGCTATCCACTTTACCGGACTAATTACAATGAATTCTGATTAAAATACAAATACAAGTGAAAATGACTTACCACACAATATTCCCCGAAGTTATGCTCTTCACTCATGAATTTACGGATGTCCGTCATGGCCTGGCCATTTGTAATCCAATCATAGCGATCCACTGAAATAAGAAACAACGTTATTCCTTCATTTGCTTCAGTGTAAATTGAGGTTAAATAGAGCACCTCCTTGTCAATCTTGAGAAGCTCTAAACTCCTATGAAAATCAACATTGCAGAAATCTGACAGGATATGAAACCATTTTTTGAACCAAAAATGTGCTAAAACTACTTGATGTAATCTTATCATGCTAAGAGTCTAGCAAGAGTTAAACATGAAGCTCCGCTGTCCAAAACCCCT
>JAVFBZ010204162.1:0-18936 GCA_032466195.1 Katharina tunicata
GATAACTTATTCAGAAAGTCCTCGGTGTTTTTGATAAAACTGGGGTGCTTGTTGGCGATTGGTTTGAGATGGTAATCAATAAGTTCTGAAATGTGGTAAGATTCAGAACCACAGTTTGATATTATAGGTTGAGGCCATTTCTCCTGTGGTTTATGGATTTTCGGAAGAATGTAAAATAGTATATTTTTGGATTCCCATCCTGCTAGTTGATAATCGCCTTGCCTAGTGGTGAGGATGTTTTGATCCTCTAAAGACAGGATTATTAAGTTGAAATTCATCATGTTTTCCAAATAGGATTATTTATTGTTTTATAATGGTCAAGATTACTCAACCTTGCGCTCTGCCTCATTTATGTTATCACGTAACGACTCCTCCTTTCGATAAATATGTTCTTTTTAATCTCGTCAGCTTGAAACTTTGACATCAGCAGCCATGTTTGAAATATGATCCCAACAGCGGCTACTGATCACCACTCCAACATTCAGAAATTATCTACTTGATTGTAGTGGATGAATATTGGTGAAAATGTTTGAAACTACAGTACATTTTTGCAGAGAGAACATTCGTCACTTGAGCTCTCGCAAAGTCAGAAGACAACAACTAGAAAGAAGGTAGTACCAACAAGCCATGGGGGGGGAAGCAAGCTACAACAACCTGAACTATTCTTACGGTCCCAGCTATACTTTTGATAAATGTCAATAGTATACTGCCTACCCCTAAGTATAATTCACGTGAGGGTCAATCACCCCATTTAACAATCCACAGGTAAAACTAATCCACCCCGATTCTAAAATCCACGGGTAGACGTCCCAACTGATACACGCGAGTCCTATTAAGGAATAGACGGATATGAAACGTACCTTGAATAATTATAACGGAACGTACCTTGAATTATTATAACGGGTTTGTACTATAAAAATAATTCACGGGTTATTTTTCCTAGCCCGAGTGTTACCCCGACATAAAATTTGTGGGTAGTCAGTCACCCCGAGTCTATAATTTACGGCTAACTGCCCTGAGCTGAAACCTAACAGGTCTTCCAGACTAAACTAAACGGAAGCTAATTCACTGTTATTATTACGCGTCTGTATGTGGCTGTGCTATGATAACTGTCATGACTTCGTATTGCCTCCATCAAATAATAATCCTCGGGCTATGATTCCTACCCCGAATGGCACCCCGACCTAAACTTTCAAGAATAATCCCTCATAGCTGAAACATTACAGGTCCCAAAAATAAACAGCCTTAACAATTACGATTTTTGATTTCTACGGGTCTGTGCAATACTGTACAACTCTGATGCATATGGTGCTATTTTGTTGTTTTCATATCATACAATTAATTCAGTAGATCGAGGTGCCGAGCAGTAGTTAACGCTTGATTTCAATTCTTTTTATGATTTTTGTTCTATTTTAAGTCGAAATTTAAATTTTTACGTCCTCTGTACTCTACAATTAATTCCAACAGTTTTGTTTATGGGTTTTGAATTATCTATAGCCGGCATTACATTTGTATCATATACAAGGGTCTGTCAACCTTTCCTTGTTCTTTTCACTGTGGCTTTCCTTTTTTATTTCTTTTCCTGAAGGTTCCATATAGGCACGATAGCTTACAGTATAATTTCGAAACCAGTAATGAATAAGTGTTTGTTTTTGTGTCCAAAAATGGGAAAGCCAAACGATTGTTATCGATGGAAATGTTTTGCAAACATCAATCCCAACAACTGTCGGCTACTCCTGACCGTGGAATTTCCCCTCTTTGTCTGTCACTTGACAAAAATAAAGGATATCAAAAGGCAGGGTATAATAACCGGACAATAGCGAAGTTTGAAGAACATCAAAGAAGCTCATACCACAGATGGGTGTTAGAGGAATCGGTTTAAAATATCGAGATATTGAATGAGGAAATATTGCCAACAAAACATGACTGAAAAATGGTAAAAATACGCTAAATTATTCTTCACATTCTTGGCTGTGTACACCTTTTGGCAAGTCATTTCATTAAGAGGTGATAACGACATGGACGGTAATGTTTAGCGCTTATATCTGAACTACATGAGCAAACAGGCACAAATGGTTAGATTCCATGGTTAACTAAACATATGAATAAATACATTTCAAAGGCTTCGGCTTCTGGCATTCAATGTTTTAAGAAAGATATCTGCACATATTTACAAAGAGGTATTGTACAGAATTATGGCTGATGAGGTCAGTGATATTTTGAATAAAGAGCAGCGTATAATCAACCATCGGAAGCAGAAGACGGGTTTGTAGGCATGTACCAGATAGATAATATCAAGGCTGACAGATTAATAGCTTCTATAAAGGATGCCTTGTTTCGAATTAATCTGTCGTTGGCTGATACCAGAGGGCATCGTATTTGACATTGATCAAGAAATACCAAAGCTGATTAAATACTCCCCGAAACGCGTCACACTATAACGGGTCAACTGTGCGTTTGGCCCCCGATACATCAGATTTCATGTCCAACACGCTGGACTGTGTTTGGTAATTGCCCGAAAGGGGTCTTAGATAATTACAAAGCACTTTATGTGAAACATGCTTGAAATGAAATTGGGTCTTGATTCAGACATTAGAGCTAAAATCCTCGGCGTTCAAGACCATATGGGAACTTTCGCCTTTTATTTCGGTACCCAATTGGCTTCCTTATTCTCAAAGTAACAGGCAATCTTTCGAGGACACTACAAAATCCTCAAATGTCAGCGCCTGAAGGCCAGGAAGAAACGTAAGGGTATCTGTTGAACAGATCCAAGATTATATGATATTGTTAGGCTATTCATTTTCAGGACAGCGAAAATTTGTCTTCCTGAACTAGTTCTCCCAAGACCAAAAAAAAAAAAAACCGAAAAAACAAACAAATCCACGAGGAGCTAAGTACTGCGATAACAATGTCTTATGATGCTGACTTTTACTGGTTGGGGTTGTAAGGTGGTCTTGTTCTAATTAGATTGCCAAGCGTGGAAACCACATTTTTTTCGTAGCCCAGTCTTCAACGGGGTTGACAAGTTTCAGGCGAATACCCAGAAACGTAACACTATACAATCCAAGCAGGACAAACATGTCAGTTTTACTAGGGTTTCTTTCTCATGCACTTAAGTGCTGGTTAGCTTATTATATAAGATTCAAGTTTGTATGATATTGTTTTGGAAATAAATTCTGAAGTTATATCAGAATTTAAATGCATGATTTTAAAAACTTCACCAAAGTCTAACTTTGTTCTGGGTTAAATAGGGGTATAACAAAACTAATTCACTCGTAAATCTATAGCCTTTTTTTTTTTTACAGTGAATGGTCGCGACAAAATTATCAAAGCCCGTGACAATAACACTTATTTGTTTGTAAATTGGTCATTGTATTTAAGGTTATTTGAGTAAAAACTTATTACGGGTGGTTGTGAAGTTTATGTTATGTTATATTTTGATTGGCGTTTTACACCGTACGTCAATAATGTTATTTCACCAACGCGGCCCGGACCAGCCACATGGAGAATGACCCTCATTTAATATAGGGTGAACATAAATCACGTATACAGAAAAACTGACTACCGTTAATAATTGAATTATATGTTAAATTATAATTTTTCCTCCACCTAAAGGTATCCTCCATGATGTCAAATGATCTATGTTATCTGCATGACGCTAAATACGTTAATCTGTGTAACGAAAATTCCATTCATCCCCGAAATATCAACTATGGAGACCTTTGAACTTCTAATTCACACAATATGTAAGACTTTCATGCCACATATTTAACGAAATCGGATGGAGTGTCCCAAACCACCATTAGTACACAAACTTTCAACGTCTTTTGGCTAACTGTGAAAGTAAAAAAAAAAGAAAAAAGTCGCACAACAGATCCAACCAAGTTGCTATCACATTTTCTCGTTTTACACTGAAGCCACCTGAGTTGATCTGCCTAAGTTAAATGTATGGTGGACTGTTTTTGCCATGATTTATTTATGTAATTCTTACAGATAAAAATAACCCAAATTACAGAGTCTGTGCACATGTACAGAATAAAGTTAGGCCTATATATCAGACACACAACATTTTAATATACATTTATTCATAGACTTGGCCACTTCAACAAATGTAGCATGAAAGACCTATCATACATTTTACTTACAGTAGTTCCATTCAGGTGGCCTGCTTTAATAGAAAACAAGTAATCCTACACAAAATAGTATACCCTAAATGCTCTACAAATTCGACCCCCTTTACAGATTATAAAACTACAGTTTATACTAAGGGTAAGAAGTGTAGACATAAAATTATGACATTTTTTATGAAGTTCAGACTTTAAATTGCCAGAAAATGTAAGTTTTAGTTCAAAATTCACACATAAACATTTAATAAATTACTCAAAGTGTGTGTGTGTCCTTAGAGGTCGAATTTGTTGAGGATTAAGGGTATTTCGGCTTAAATATGCCATAATCAGTTAAACATAGCCTATACCGCAGTAGGGCATATTGTATTCTAAAATTGATGTCAGGGATCTTCCCGTCTGGGACTATATATAGGCCTACCTTATGTGGGCCTTATTTTCTGCCTGCCTTAAGTAGGCAGACAGTCTTTAGCCTTTATCCAAATACTGCTCCTTTCTACAATTTTTGAAAAGGTAAATAAAAACTATTTCCCGTTCATGGAAGGGTAGGCCTAAGTGTTTACTCTTTCTCTTTGCTTCCTTGTCTAAGTTGGTCTATATTACTTCTCATAGCAGTAGGCCTACTTGTACTTTCGTTTTCTTTTGCTGTTTGGTAATTTAGCCATACAAATTTAAGAATATGTTATCCTCTTTATCAAAATCTATATCACTTTTGACCCACATAGCCGCAGGAACGATTATTTTGAACCGACGTGGTGGCACGGCTTTCAACATGACTCAGAGTCTAACTGACAAGTTGTCTTTCCTAGTGAACTGTTGTTTATAGAGGGCGCTGTTATGAGATTGCAAGCGAGACGTACTTTCGTTTTACCTTAATAACATAAGCAGCTGATCAGTGAATGTACGCTGTTCGATGAAACTTTCCGTTTTATCATCGCTTATTTTTCACACACTGTTCATTGTTTTGAGAGGGGAAGATGAGTGGAAGGATCACATAGCTTCTATTAGACAGACAGAGGACAGGGAGTTGAGAAGGTAAATGAAGCAACAACAACAACCTGATCAGGTTGGATGGTAGCTCACGAAATTCGGAGCTCATACCTATACGTTCTGGTATGATGGTGAGTCAGTGCCAGAAGTAGTCAATGGAGATCAGACGATAGTTTTTTAATTATTTTCTGTCAGGGGAAAGCTCGTGAGTACGTCTGAGTTCTACCCTTTGGGCTTTTTGTACATTTTTAACAAGCGCCTTAAAAATCTATAAAACGTTTCGCAGCAAACAAATTTGACCACTACAATGATTTCTCACCTTTTAACTTCAGTTAAAAAAATGTTTCCCACCAGCTTTCATAAAAAAAAAAATTTTGGAGAGAGAAGGCAGACATTCTCTGCCTTATAATTTATGCACCCGTTTATATGCCTACGTCACACGCCTTGGCCGTGCCGTGTCTCCGTGGTTGAGCGTTGGACTATTGAACCCCCTTCGACTGTACCCAGAAAAAGTTTGATCCCCCCTGTGGCCCGTAGGTATATAAGGCAAAGGTTCCAGAGTTCGCAGGGTGTTTTTTTTTTAGGTTTCTTCTCGATTTTGCACTATACACCGGCATCGTAAAGTCGTCATATAGGTGAAATACCCTTGAGTACGACGTTAAACCCCAGTCAAACAAACAAACGTCACATGCTCAATATAGATCAGCGGACATCAGGCTGAGAAAGTTGTGTCTACTTTCTATTCCTCAGTTTCAGAACATTCTTGGATTATTGTTGTCTTTTGTGTTTTTAATAAAAGTAAAAAAAGGAGGTGCATTTTGTGGTCAAATTTTATCATTCAGACACGTTATGAGTCCCTTACGAGGATGTCTATGTGGGTCAAAAAGTTGACAAAAAGCCTTATGTGTGGATCTCAGACCTAGATTTTTCACCATCAGGCATTATCAGAGTTTTCTAAATTTCTGTTTTTCTTTCAAAAGGGTCGGAGCCACTCGGACTAAGCCAGAAGTATGTCTCCTAATGAAGTATCTCCTTTTGAAATATCAAATGTTATTTAATATTATAGGAGAGATGTTTCTGGCACTAGTTGGGTAGTGAAGTGTCAAAATATCTCTGTGGTTACAATTGAAAAAAAGTTTTCATTGACATTTTCTTGACAAACAAAATTACCGTTAGAATGTTCGAGTTAGTCATATTTAATGTATAACATGCCTTAAAGAATTCAATTATACCAAACAGAATTGGAACATTTATTCGGACAAGTAAAAATAGTGGAAAAACATCAAATTATATATTTATATTCAGTAATATTCTATATGGTTTAGTATAATAAATAAGGATACTTGGCAGACTGATTACGGCATAGAACTCTGTATTTAGGCCTCAGCATCTTAAAAATCTCAAGGAACACAACAGGTACATCTCAGAAACACCCAAAAAAGGGTGTCTCTGCAACAACATTTAAAAACAAGGCTTCCTTATGTTTTTTCTGCTTCATTTAGAACACAATATACTTCATTATGGAAATAAATTTTCTGAAAATTTACGTGAAAGAAATTCAAACCACCACCTACCTTTGAGCATTTTGTGTGCAGATTTCTTATAAAACCAACTGATTTGTCCTCCGTCTTTAGTTCTGCTATGTCATGCTGCATTTGAAAAGTATATGTTTGTTAAACTATTTTTTTTTTACTGTCTCAAAGTTTTAAATTTTTAAGTCATTTAAATGAGTCTGATTTTTTTTACATGTCTACATTTATACATATAGTTTGGCTATCTCGTTGTAAACTTCTCTGTAAATGGGCTAGGTCTTGTGTATACATGTATATTGAGTTTACCCGTTTCTCTAAATAGGTGTCAGTATGGTTTACACAAGCTGTGGAGCCAAGAGATTAGCCACAGTCCATTTGCTGCCCCTCCTCTTATAACAGATGTAGATGCTGATGGGAAATTAGACATTATTGCTGCATCCTTCACAGAGGCAGTGACAGTCCTAGAAGGTGAACACGGATCAGTGCAGAGAGACTGGCCCATTCACTTTACTGACAGATCTTTTCATTCAAGCCCATTGCAGGTCAGTGCTTGATAACTGCAAAATTAAAAACTCGTTCACAGGGCTTGGAATAGTTATTCTAATCACATTTTGGACACTTTCCAAGGGTGCCATGTTTGGTCTGACAGGTTTGTCTTTATGTACAATCAGATGACTAGACCAATGGCCATAGTTCAGTGTAGGAGACAGTTGAAATAATCAAATCTGCTGTTAAAGGACAATTTTCTGCTTATTTACCATTTTTTCTCAAATCAGATTCCTTTTAACTGCGGTCCAAGTTTGAAACTACTTTACTACTATTATCTTATATCTTTTTAAAAGTTAAAACTTAATAGTTTAAGGAATTTGTTTGTGAATTAGGTGAACAGTTTGTTTAGCACTTTACACAATTACAGGGGCTGTAATGTCACCATAAGTCACAGGTCCAGATGCTTTAAGACCACAGACTAATATAATGAATTAGATTGTTTGTCATTGTTTGTGTTTGATCCAGACTCTTGAATTTGTTTGCATGTTTGGGGTTCTTGGCTTATTCACTCGCATGATGCCAATGATGACTCGCCAGCCCAATGAGTGAAGGACTCCTCCGTTGATGTCATGGCAACAAACTGAGACCACACAGACCTGTCTTAATGATGCCCCTTTACTACCTTAGACAACAGCCAGGCACATGTACAATCACTGAATTATAAATGTCATTTTGATTTGCTGATTGTGATATGTACATATGTTTGTTTTCAGTTTGATATTAACGGGGATGGTGTACTAGATATACTTCTTTTAAGTACAGATGGAGAACTCCTGTTTTACACAGCCACTGCGCAGCCTCTTCCTGAATATACCTTTACAGTAAGTTATAATTGATAAGCATCGTCATAACTACATCGTCATAAGCATGTCATAACTACAACCTGGAGTTGTTAATGATTTTAACATTATTTTACAATTTATAACACAGTTTGTTTGTTACCTGGTATAGTTTTTGTCCAGTTTTCCACCAAACACCTGTAATGCGAATTCATCGTCTAAGTAAAATACCTTGAGTTCACTGTTAGACACCAATTGGTGGCTATTGGGAGATTGTGGGTGTTTTTAGCAAGTTTTCTTCTCAATTTCCTTCCAACTACCTGCAGTGTGAAGTTGTCACATATTGAAATACCTTCCTCTCAGCCTCTGATGTTTAACACTTTCCATTTGAACTTTCCCGTATCACATTATACATGTATGTTTGATAAACTCATCATTGTGAACAGCACCTTTTAGTACTTTCTTGTAGTTGGACATTCCAGTGCTTCTTCTGTGATATATAAACTATAGCTGCACATATAATGTTATTTGCCCATTATGAGTGTAATAATGAGTGACTAAGAGTTCACAGAGGGCCAAATTCCTTGAATCATAAGATTCATTAATCAAGCTGTACTAGAAGAGTTGCTCATTACACATGCTTTGGTCTGCCTGAATATTTTTCTTAACATTTTTTAAAAGCATGTTAGACACATGTGAGTTAATTATATTTTTTAAAATTGAAATATATTTGTGACAATTTGGGTTAAATCAAATGAAGGGTGACAGCCTCAAACACAGAAGAATGTTAATGATTGGAATGCCAATATGACATACATCTTTCCAGTTGAGAGTTTGACCGTACAACCACATCCAAGAATTCTCTCACCTGGTTTCTTTTATGTCAATTTGTTTTCACATTGTTATCATGTAGTATGTTGATTAAATTCATCCGTTATTCAACAAAAAAAAAAAATCAATAACTTGATTTAACTTGATTGGTTGCATTTCACTTTGTTCATTTCTAACTATATTTCTAGCGACAGAAATGCCTGTCTACTTGAACTTGAATGTTTCCTCTTTCATTTTCATACTGAAAACAAATCAACTGAATTCAGTTATAAAGTTTACCAATAACTAGAAATAACTACAAATAGAGAAAGGGATAAATAATTTATGTTAATAATTATGATAATCATAATTTATAATTGTACCTCACCAGAGGTTTTGTACACAGCTGGCTTGGATCCATCATATACTCCTCTATTTATGGATTTTGTACTAACAAAATTAAATCAAATGCCAACCAATTTGGGTTGTTTGTCTGAGAAATAGTTTATTTAAAATGAACACACACTATAATGAAAAATCACAGTTGTCTTTAATTCAGAAAATCAGAGACACAAGCCAGTTTCCTTTATAGGGTTCCTTCCAGGACTACCCCGGTACATTTGGTTGATTGATTGGTGTTTTAGGCCATGCCCCAGGGGATTTCACTTATATGAAAGCGGTGTATTCCGACAGAAAGCAGTGTCAGTTAAAAACACCAAATAATGTGAAATCACTTCAATAAGTCTGTTGGAAAGATAATATTCCTCCAGTTCTAAGTACGCCAGTTTGAGTGTAAGCTTGCAACATACTGCTCTTTTGAAGGGCTCCAGAGCTACAAAATCAACAAATAAGTCTGATGATATATATATATTTTTTTAGATTCCTCCAGTGTATGTGAAATCAGGATGGTTCAAGCAAGTGCTGACTGTCTCCCATCAGTCTGTTCATGACTTTATTCTGGATGGCATTCCACGCACTCAGGTACTTTTTAAATAAGTTGTGGGGACTCTTGGGTGTTGACTTGTGGCATACTGTTTTGTTTTTATTTGCTTGTCATGCCTTGTTGCTAGGGATGTCATGATCAGTTTCATTTAGCCTTTGACATGGCCCGGCATTTTTAGTGTGAAATATTTTAAGCATAAAAAAGTGGAACAAGTATACTCTTGTGCCGTTGTATAGTTTAAAGTAAAGATGAATGGAAAGTGCCTAACTAAAGGACCCAAAATTAAAGAGGTTTTCCTGTTTTTACCCGACTGTGCGGTTAGTAGGGTAGGAGCTTCCTGTGCCCTGGTGCTCTCTGAGCTGAGGGGAATCAGGAAGCCGATTTGTTGTGGTGTCATGTTATTGTTCAGTAAATGTATTGTGGCGTCTTCTGTGTTGCCAGCATCATTAAGGGTGGTGCCCTTCACTGATTGGACTAGTAGGGCATCATATAAGTACTGTGTAAACACCAATCAATCAAACAAACAAATGTCTGTAGGAAAATCAAACACCTGTATTTATATTTTTGTTGTTGTTGATAACTTGACTCGCAATAAATTCAATCAGTTTGTTTTGTTGATTAGATAGTTTCAGTTCCACTTTTAATTTTATTTGACTGATAATTTTGCATTACTTTAATAATGTCTTAAGGATGGAGAGTATATAGCTGTGGATCCACATGTCTTAGCCACACCTTGTATAACAGACCTAAATGGGGATGATAGGATAGAGGAACTTGTTATACCGGTCTCCTTTTATTACGACACCCAAGATTATAGGTAAGAATTTAATTAGACCTCCTGCCAAAGTGATGTTTGAATGAAATTTGTCAATTGAATGTCAAGGTCTTTACTGCTTTGAGATTTAATTAAGTTGAAAATAAGAGAACTGATGGATTATAAATAGTGTTAGCTCATTTGGATGTTCAAAAAAGTGGACGTGGAAAAGTATGTTTTAACATTGATTAAATAAATTGTGCTTAACACTATGTGAAAGGGTACATTTTTTTCTGTTTTGTGATATTGGTATATCAACGGTTAAATGTGACGCTAACACTTCTGTGAAAGTTAATGTGCGCTGTGTGCAAATAATCTCCCCCCAATGCTATTACAACATTGATGCGATCTTTGCAAAGTGTCTTTTAATATCCAGAGGGGATTTCAGAAGTATATAAAACAGCTGAATAATGCAAAGGTGAACATTTGTGGGAAAGGTAGATATGATAAAAAGGTGATACTGAAGAAATGATCTTTGAGTTTTGTTATGTTTTAGATTGGTCGAGCGAGTAGGAAGTGAGTATAACATAAGTTCACAGGATTTGGACAAATACTTGGTCAGTGCTGGGGTCACAGTCAATTTGACCTCCCTACAGGTCTTACATACAGTTCATCTAGATCTCACTCAGGTAATAATCTACCTTTACTTGGTCATTTAATAATATTATCTGTCAACCAAATTCATGATGTTTAGTTTTGATTGGTTCATTTGCCTTAAAGGTACTATACCGCAGAATTTCGGCCAAAAATCGAAACGAATTAAACCGGGTTTTCTATATTTTTCTAGTATGGCCCAAAATATAAGCTTTCAGAAAATATTAACCTTGAGAATGTGCGATATACCGCACTGAAATAATAATAAAGGATGTAAAATCTATAATGCGATTTTACATCCTTTATTATTATCTTAATACGGTTTATCGCACATTTTCAAGGTTAATATTTCTGAAAGCTTATACTTTTGGCCATACTAGAAAAATATAAAAAACCTGGTTTAATTCGTTTCAGTCGATTTTTGGCCGAAATTCTGCGGTATAGTACCTTTTAGTAAAAGGTTTTTAACATTCTGGAGTGAAAACATCTCAAGGGTATGTGGTTTAAAAAAAATCCAGAACATGGCTGCCTCCACGTCAATGTGGTTACACATGAGTGTAATTGAATGGATTGCAGTCCAGATGACCAACACAATCATCAAATGAATAACCGACACACAAATGACTTTAGTTTCATTATTATTTTCCCAGAATGCAATATTGCTACATAAAATTTACACTGTTTCATAAACAAGTATCAAAATACACACAGTAAATATATAAATTTGTATAATTTTTATGTAATTTTTTATAATTTTTCAAATCATTGTTGTATGACGTATGATGTTTTTTGTTGGCAATTTGTGGCTGAATTCATTTGAACCGTTTGAGACTTTTGAACAAATGGACAAGAGAGATAAATATGGGTGATCTTTTTCACCTTTTAATTTACAAGAGCTATATTTTCAATACTGAGTATTCAAATGCCAATAATTGTACTGGATATCATTGGATTGGAGAAATGATTGGAGACTGATAAACTAGAAGCTTACAGTACTTTCTTTTGGGCTTTATTCAATGATAAATAGAATCCAGTAATCATAAAATTATGATTGACAATACTAGGAATAATTTGACACTGTGATCTCCAACAGCTTTGCAGTCAAAGCTGTCAATGGCTGCCTGGCGGGCAATCTACTACTTGGTGTCTATTAATGAATGAAAAGAAAACTATCACTGCCTCATTCACTTTTGTGACAGGTGACTGCTGTCTTCCCAGGTTATCTTTTGGCTTCTCCCACAGTGATAGATCTGGACAGTAAAGGCGGGGCCATGGAAATCGTTGTGGCAACAGGGGCAGGTAACCTCCACGTGATAGAGAGTACTGGATCTCACAGGCAGGGATTTCCCATCTCCACAAACAGTCATGTGACTCAGGTATTAAAAGAAGTTATCTTTGAGACCCCCAATCAAGAATGAGCTGATAGCAGGCAGGGATGGTAATAATGGCTGTTTGGAATTGTAATTTGTAAACATTAGCTCCGTAACATTCAGCAAAGGCGAAATAAAGCAGGGTGGGACTATTTAAGGATAGGAGAAGCCTAATCCTTCAAAAACATAGTTAATTCTGCCAATTATTAAGAGAGAATTTATAACTAGAAGAAATTTTTGTTTTCTTGACTATTTAAATGTGAACCCGATCCTGCTGTGTTTTGTGAACTGCATTTATTAGATTGTCATGGAAAGTTGTTTCTGATTTTTCATTAGTTTTTAATAGTAATCTAGCTGTGTGTGGTGTTGTAAGTTCTTCATCCGGATTTATGTCAAAATTTTACAAACCGAAACTCAAGACCGTCACCAACATGTCGAGTTGAATCAAGTTCTATTGTTATACATGTATGTGTACCTGACTTAAGCTTTCAATTTGTCATGTTCAGGTTTTAATATATTTAAAATATTGTAAAAAAAAAATGGTTGTGTTTTAACAGGTACTTGCTGGTGATGTGTTAGATGAAGGAACATTACAGTTAGTGACTGTAGATAGCAGCGGTAATGTGGCTTGTTACAGAAGGACAGGTGAGCTGGTGTGGGAATCTGAAGTATCAGGAGCTGTGGTAGCTGGCGCAAGATTTACTGATATTGATGCGAATGGAGGTATTGATATCGTCATAACTACAGAAGATGGGTGTGTATAGTTAAAAGTTATCTACTACTGTATGTAGAATTTTGATATTGATATTGTGTGCTGACACCAAGGGCTGGTTTCTCAAATCAGTATTAGCCAAGATCACCAGATTACATCACTAATAGCGTTATTAGAGACAGGTCTTCAACATGGCGTGATTAGGCGTACTGGACTCCGAAAAGAAAAAAATATTTTATTTAGCTTCCACTATTGTTGAATGTATGCATTTTAAAAACCCATGTTAAATAGTTTGTCTATGTTTCTGAAGTTTTTCTAAGACTAAAGATGCAAAAATCATATTTATTAGTATTTATTTGAAGCCCATTTGATAAATTCCGATGAGGCCCTGGGATATCTAACTCACTTTGCAACAACTTTCCCTTATACATGTATGAGACTGGATGTATGGTGGGACTGTGTGCTTTCAAGATTGTGATACAGAACCTTAATGGCATGAACTCACTGTGGCAAAAACATGATACACAAGTGAAAAAGAAACAGTCTTAAACTATTAACCAAGTCAATTATGTTATATTAAATATTTCCTTGATTGATATCTGAGGTGTATATGTTATCTAGGGCCAGGGGATGGGCAATAGAGCAGGGGTGGGGTGGCGTTAGGAGGTGGGGCAGAGGATCATTGTTTTATCTGTCACATGTAACTGCATTGAATTTGCATAGGCTTTTATATTGTTGTATATATTAATCATAATCTCTTTCCGTCTTTTAACTGTTTACTGTACAGAGCTATCCATGTGTTAGAGGGTAGGTCAGGTAGTGAGGTGCCTGGTTGGCCATTACAGCTTGGAGTACATGTCACAGCTAATGTCCTGCTCACAAAACTCAATCAACATACCCAAAGTTCTACAGATATAGTAAGTACATGTATAATTGATCAAAATCTAGAACACCATGCCACTGGTAAAACATTATTTAACATGTTGTAGTTCCATTATATTGACATTTAGTAAGTCTGCATAATAAAATATACAGATATATTTTACTACATATCAGGAATAAAAGATATGTAAAATACATGCACGTTAATATTCCCTGATGACTTCCATGTCGAAGTGGAATTAATACAACATGAATGTTTGTGACGCCACGTATTATATGAGTTATCTCTATTTTCAGTATTAAAACATAGAAATAGTTAATTGTCTACAATATTATGTGTCTGATTCATTTAATCAAAGGTTATTATTTAACTTGCACACCCTATAATGACATATATCAATTAATCAAGTGGGTTGTTGCCGAGAGCTTCCTGTGCCCTTGTGCTTTCTGAGCTTAGGTGCATCAAGAAGCCTACTGATATGTTGTGGTGTCCTGTTGTTTGCCCTGTGGTGTTTTCTGTGTTGCCAGCATCATTTAGGGTGGTATCCTTCACCCATTAAGCTGACACGCAGTCATGGCAATGAAATAACCTTTAGTATGGCATAAAACCCCAATCAAGAAAACAAATCCAAGGGAGGTTTGCCTCAAGTATTCATATGATTGCAAACCTATTGAATCCTGAAATATAACCATGATCTTGGCACTGATTTGTAGATGGTGACACAGGTCCATGTACAGGAGAGTGTAAGAAAAGACAACTCTGGTAGAGATTGTTGTCTCAGATTATAATGCCTCTCACAATAAGACTTTGGCACTTTACAAACTCGACTTTCATGATTTGTCCTATCTTTAGTAACAATCTGTACAGTGTGACTTAGATATAGTCATATAACTCTATATTGTGTACAACATACAAGAAATTTTGTTGTTTATCTTGAATGAGCCTAATGGGTGGCCGATGCGTTGTCAACCTCAAGAACGATCGTGGGAATTATGTTCCTCAAGTATAAAAATGCTCTTTTATTAGTTGTAAAAATACCAGGATTACTATTGTGATATATACAAATAAATTACTTATTTTGTCACTTAGCTATGTAGAAGTTAACCTTTCACTTATAATTCTTTTACGTCGCAATGTGTTCTTATTTATGGCACATGCCTTCATCTTTTACATAGTTATGCTTTCACTTTAACTTTGCAATTGTAATACACCCTTAGCTTTTTGTACTCTTTTTTTCCAGATAATTCTAGGTGATGATGGTAACTTGTACCTGGTATCAAACGATCTTAAGTGTCGGCATCATATTTCAATTGGTGAGACATCATTGGTTCAAGTCGTGTCACATGATATTGTCAGTCAATCAGAAGGCTTAGAACTACTTATAGCAACAAACGATGGATCTCTGATGTGTTTTGGAAATGGTTTTCAACAAGGGTTTATGGGAGATATCTCAGATCAGATCATTGACAAACTTCATTCCGTTCCAGCAGAGTTGAAAACCCACAACGATTTTTATTATGGAGTAAACAAAGTAATTCCAGTATTTCTCTTCGCATTTTAAACGTACATTTATAAATTGCAAAACAGTTAACACTTTAATATGTATATAATTTGAAATAAACCTGTGTCGAAAAACTTGCTCTGTAGCAATAATTTCAAAATCAAATTTAAATTTTACCAATACGCGGGGTGGGCAATTTAAGTAAAAAAAATATCCCAGAGAGTCCAATTCTTCCACACATAATTTAATTGGAAATCACTTAATTGGAAAAGTCAAAGGTAGTGCCAGAAGCAACTCTCCTATGATATTTAATAATTTTTGACATTTACAAGACGAAGAGTGACAGTGAATTACTCTTAGGGAAAGGCAACCCTACGAACGGGATTCAGTTCATAGTTCAAGCGAGATTTGTATCTGTCGAGATTTATGTCCTCTTCAATTTGAACCCATTTCTTAAAAGGGATCTTCACGGTTTTCCACCAAACAGCAAAAATGCAAACGTCATATTAGTAAATGCCCTTAAATACAGCGTTTAACACCAATAAAATAATTAAAAAAAATTAATTGAATTTGTATTCACTCTTTCTATACAAAGAGAATTAGTTTTGTTTCATTTTGTTATTATTATTTGATTTTGACAGACTGGGATAGCTATCATACCGTCAACGAAGGGAATTATAGAAATATCCAGTAACACTTTCTGGCTTCACTATTTCATAACAGGGCTGCCTCCAAAAAGAGGAGAGTTCCAAATCAAGGTATTTAATTCTTTATTGAGGCATCAGGAACCATTCAGCTCAGTATTGGTGATTTTGAAACGATTACTCTAAAAATGAAAAGAAATATCGCATACTTGTTGCCAGAATAGTCTGAAAGAAATAAACCTTATAGTTCCATCAATTAACAGCATCAGTCTGTGGATAAAAAAATTCTCTTAAATATTTCCTCATACTTACAGACACAACTAAGGTAAAATGGCCTGCCCTGTTAACATTTAAATTATGGAAAAATTTCACCGAGGTCGTACAAGCTCTCTGTCTATTGAACATAACAGTTATAATTTATATAAACAAAAAAACTTTGTTGATTGTGGAAATCAGAATTTGAAAAAAGGGTAATATGTATGACAATGTAACTTGATTGAATTGGCTCACATTAATTTTGCCTAATAATGATAATAACTGGTTTCAGAGCTACCATTTCTTGACAGCTTGTAATCCACTGTGCAGCTCCTGATTTATGAAAGGTGTACAGTAATGTTTGAGGTTATTCACTTTATTTCGTTAAAAAAAACTTGGGACGACTGCATGGGGTATTTAATTTTCATTTTATTGACCGAATCACATAACAAAATCTGGTCTATAGAGTTGTGAGTTATGTTGGCTTGCTGGTTAAAGTTTCCCACCATTTATCTCCGGCTAAATATTTTCGGTTATATTTTCCAGGTTTATTTTGGGCGTCACTTGTTGTCAAAAACATCACATTCGGGAGAGCCTGGAGAGTACTTTCTATCTGTCCCATCATGGTTGGTTCCAAGCCATGGTCATGTGACTGTATATCTGTCCAATCAGCATGGGCAGATATTTTCAGATTCTCTACCAGTGAGGTAAATCTTAGATATGACTTAAATGGTTTATGTGTATATTGTGCTTCTGCACTTTGGTGAACAGGATCAGTCATCTTGTTCTGTGATCCGACACTTCTCTAATAATTATATTGTTGTCCAAATGACATCACTTCTGCATTGCACATGTTTAACCCAAAATTTGTTAGAAAATGAAAATAGCCATACTAAATCATGAAATTTTTATAAATAATGCACTACTTTTACACCTAGGGGCGCGCCGTGGCTCAGTGGTTAGCGCATCTGACTGCAGATCCTCCTTCGATGTACCCCACAGGTTCGAGTCTCCCAGTGGACCTGAGGTATATGAGGGAGTCACACGAGGTGACTTCGGCAATCCAGGATTTTTTTTTATGAGGTTTCCTCCTGTTTTTCCGCCGTATTGAGTAGAGCAGATTAAGAAGTGGAGAATCTGTCGTCATATAAATGAAAAACCTTTGAGTACGACGTTAAACACCAATCAAACAAACAAACACACAAACTTTTACACCTTCATGGCCTCCTGGAAAGGGCAGTATGTTTACAGATTATATTCATGCTGTCATACTTAGCACTAGAGGAACATTATCTTTCCAACAGCGATAACACTCAAGCATTTATTGGTTTTGTCAGATTTGCCGTCTTCTGTTGGAATACACCGCTGTCATATCCATGAAATACCCTTGTGCACGGCGTTAAACGCCAATCTATTAATCAATTACACCTTTGCGATTGTCAGACATAGTATCATGATGTTTGATGTGTTATTCCGCCATACACCAGCAAAGCAGTCATCATATAAGTGAAATACTCTTGAGTACTATGTTAAACACAGATCAAATAAATAAATTGATGTGTTATTTTCTCTTTGTTCCAGGTTTTTCCACTCAGCTTTGTGGGATTTACAATGGTTACTGAGTGCACCTTTCTTAGCCCTTTGCATTTTGGTTCTAATTCTTCATGGATTTCCTGCCAAAGACCTGCTGCCTGTGACTATACCAACAAAATCTAGATGATTTTACTTTATTTGAGTCTTACATTAAAGAAGTATCCAAGAATTATGTCATGTGATTCCTAGTGTGCAACACAACCAGGATTCCACAAGACAATCAGCTACAAGCGGTGTGCCCATTGTTCATGTGGTCATGTGTGTACACATTATTCATGCGGCCATGTGTGTACACATACATTCGGCCATGTGTTTACACATTTATCATGCAGCCATAGGTGTACAAATTATATATGCAGCCATGTGTGTACACACAATTCATGCTGCAATGTGTGTACACATTATCCATGTGGCCAAGTGTGTACACATTATTTTTGCGGCCACGGGTGTACACATTATTCATGCAACGATGTGTGTAAACATTGTTCATGCAGCCATATGTGTACACATTATTCATGCGGCCATGTGTGTACACATGATTCTTGAGGCCATGTGTGTACACATTGTTCATGCGGCCATGTGTGTACACATTGTTCATGCGGCCATATATGTGCACATTATTCATGCGGCCATGTGTGTACACATTGTTCATGCGGCCATGTGTGTACACATTGTTCATGCGGCCATGTGTGTACACATTGTTCATGCGACTTAACGTGTACATGTACATAGTTGATGTGACTAGGAGTGTACTGATTGTCCATGCGACTAGGAGTGTACTGATTGTCCATGCGACTAGGAGTGTACTGATTGTCCATGCGACTAGGAGTGTACTGATTGTCC
>JAVFBZ010204162.1:19036-31198 GCA_032466195.1 Katharina tunicata
ATGCGACTAGGAGTGTACTGATTATCCATGCGACTAGGAGTGTACTGATTGTCCATGTGACAAGGAGTGTACTGAGAATATGCGACTAAAAGTGTAAAGATTGTTCATGTGAAAAGAGAGTGTACAGAGTCCATGTGGCTAGGAGTGTACACATTGATCTTGTGACTAAGACTGTACACAGTGTTTATGTGACTAAGACTGAATACAGTGTTTATGTGACTAAGACTGAACACAGTGTTTATGTGACTAAGACTGTACACAGTGGACTAGGAATGTAGACTTTGTTCAGGTGACTAGAAGTGTACACACTGTTTGTGTGACGTTGACTGTTTGTTCCCCAAACAACTATTAAAAGAGCCTTGATATTTGGTAGAGACTTATACCATACTGGTATTTATGGAATATTAGCACATCGTGGCGTTATGTCGTCAGTTTTTAGTTATACATTTATAAAATTTACATTTAGCATATTTATTCTCCTTAATGTATTGTAAAATCAGAATACAATGTTGTGTTAAAATTACATTGCGAGAATAAAGTCCCAACAGTCTTGTTCTGTCTAATGATAAGACTTATAATTTAAATTCAATTTAAAATTTCCTGAGAACATCCAATTCTTTAGATAGGAATGTCATAGTTTCCATACTGTTGTCTGCTTGATGGAATACCATTCATCATCTGTTAAAGTGGAGCTACATTCCAAGCTCAGTGAATTTGTTGTGAAGTTAAAGTGTTCACAAGTCAACACTATTGTTAGGGTACCCTATAAAACTAAAATGGCGCCCATATTGCTGCCCAGAAATTATTTGAATGGAATACCATTTAGCCATCGTCTTGATTAGAGGAATGAAAAATGTGTGCTTATTTAAATGTTTTTTTTATATATTTTACTTTGGAGCATCATTGGTTTATCTGATTAAAGTGTTTTAAAGGAAGAATTTAACAGCTGTTGTTTCTCGCATCTGGTGTCTGGAGTGAGACAGATAGTAGCATTGCCTTGGTGCGCCGGGAAACTGTTCTCAGTACTTGACATTAAAATTCTCAAAGGAGCTAACATTTATTGCATTTGGGTTTTTGCATAACACCTAGGAATTTGTCAAGGTCAACGGGTGTTTGGCTTAAGGTTGTGTATGGTAATGAACATGGGCCCTAGGATTTGGGCGTGTAAATAGATCTGTGAAGTTGATTATACCATCACTTAACTTCATGTAGCAGTTTTGGTTTGTGTTCAGTAATTTTGCCTTGAACTCATTCGTTGGATGTACATTTTGTTAAATGAACTGTGACCATGTTCACCCAACATATATAGTCTACTATAATGTAGGTCTGTTTATGTCTTGTAAGAAATCGCCTACATTCTTCCGCGTTCCCTTAAAATAGTTCGGATTATTGGAATAAACTTAGAATAAAAAAAATTGCAGGAAGATGAAATAAAGACAAGAGAAGAGCAAAGGCTTTTTGGAATAATTTAAATCAAAAATTTTCAGCAAGATGAGCTTACGACAAGAGATGAGCAAAGGCTTATTGGAATAAACAAAACAAAAACAAATTGCAGGAAGATGAACAAAAGACAAGAGAAGAGCAAAGATGTTTTGGGAATTAACTAAAATCAAAAAAGGTAAAAATTGAACTCAAGACAGGAGAAGTTCGAAAGAGTAAAGGCTTATTGGAATAAACTTGAACTAATGACAAGAGAAGAACAAAGGCTTATTGGAATAAACTTGAAACAAAAAAATTACAGGAAGATGAACTAAACACAAGAGAAGAACAAAGGCTTATTGGAATAAACTTGAAACAAAAAAATTACAGGAAGATGAACTAAACACAAGAGAAGAACAAAGGATTATTGAAATAAACTTCAAACAAAAAAACTGCAGGAAAATGAACTAAAGACAAGGGAAGAGCAAAGGCTTTTTAGAATAAACTTCAAACAAAAAAAATACAGGAAGATGAACTATAGACAAGAGAAGAACAAATGCTTATTGGAATAAAATTAACAGAAAAAAACTGCAGGAAAATGAACTAAAGACAAGGGAAGAGCAAAGGCTTTTTAGAATAAACTTAAATCAAAAAAGGTGTAAAAAAAAATGGCAAGACAAAAGAAGTTCTGAAGAGTCAAGGCTTATTGGAATTAACTTGAAACAAAAAAGGTTAAAAAATGGCCGGAAACTGAACTAAAGACCAGAGATGAGCAAAGGCTTATTGGAATAAATTTAAAACAAAACAGTTGCTGGAAGATGAACTAAAGACAAGAGAAGAGCAAAGATTTTTTTGGAATAAACTTTAATCAAAAAAGGCAAAATATTTCAGGAAGATGAAAAGAATAAATTTAAAACAAACAAAAATTGCAGGAAGATGAACTTAAGACAACAGAAGAGCAAAGCTAATTGGAATAAACTTCAAACAAAAAAAATACAGGAAGATGAACTATAGACAAGAGAAGAACAAATGCTTATTGGAATAAAATTAACAGAAAAAAACTGCAGGAAAATGAACTAAAGACAAGGGAAGAGCAAAGGCTTTTTAGAATAAACTTAAATCAAAAAAGGTGTAAAAAAAAATGGCAAGACAAAAGAAGTTCTGAAGAGTCAAGGCTTATTGGAATTAACTTGAAACAAAAAAGGTTAAAAAATGGCCGGAAACTGAACTAAAGACCAGAGATGAGCAAAGGCTTATTGGAATAAATTTAAAACAAAACAATTGCTGGAAGATGAACTAAAGACAAGAGATAAACAAAGGTTTTTTGGAATAAACTTTAATCAAAGAAGGCAAAAAATTTCAGGAAGATGAAAAGAATAAATTTTAAACAAACAAAAATTGCAGGAAGATGAACTAAAGACAAGAAAAAAGGCTAAGGCTTATTGGAATAAACTTCAAACAAAACAATTGCATGAAGATGGACTAAAGACAAGAAAAAAGGCTAAGGCTTATTGGAATAAACTTAAAACAAAACAATTGCATGAAGATGGACTAAAGACAAGAGAAAAGCAAAGTCTTATTGGAATAAACTTCAAAAAAAAAAAAAAAAAAAATGAAGGAAGATGGACTAAAGACAAGAAAAGAGCAAAGGTTTTTTGGAATAAACTTAAATAAAAAAAAGGTTAAAAAAAATGGCAGGAAGATGAACTAAAGACAAGAGAAGTTCGGGAGAGTAAAGGCTTATTGGAATTAACTTGAAACAAAACATATGCAGAAAGATGAACTAAAGAAATGAGAATAGCAAAGGCTTATTGGAAAAAACATAAAACAACAAAATTGCAGGAAGATGAACTAAAGACAAGAGAAGTTCTGAAGAGTAAACGCTTATTGGAATAAACTTGAAACAAAAAAGGTAAAAAAAAAAAAAAATGACAGAAACTGAACTAAAGGCCAGAGAGAAGTAAAAGTACATTTTTGTCGATATTTGGGATGTTATTTATGTTATATTATTTCTTCTCTACAATTTAGTTTCTAAAAAAATGTCGATGGAAGAAAGGTAAAAAAAAAAATTAAGTTAATGAGTTACATAAGCATTATATATATTTTTGAAAATCTTTACTGGTAATTTTTTTTTAAGTATTGTTTCCAAAAAGGCTGCTTCTGATGGACCAACAAGCTCAATGGGCAGATTTGTTCAAAATTATGACTAAAATAAACTCACTAAATAATTGGACTGTAGACAGGGATTCTGGGAGAGATTCACAGAGTAGCCAGTAAATTTGATCAAACAATTGTTGTGGGCATGTGGAAAGAGCAACCAAAACTTGCTCAAGTATCAACCCTTTACATTGAAAACATTTCCACTCAATGTATCTTGGAAGTTGGAACTAACACAATGTCTCCCGACAACCATAGCCATGGTAGAAAACCTGCTGACTAAGCCTACGAGCCACGCTTTAATCATTCTCAAACGAGCCTTCTATATCTATACCTTCGGAATCAAGTTGCTCAAATCATCGTCATTATACCCTAGATATACCTGAATCGATGTCATTTAATCCTATATATCTTAACTATATAGAAATTAGCCATTCTTTCATAGGTGACAATGAGTTTGAAATGACTCATTGGCGCGATATCGACTCTGATGATTCCAAATACTTCTCTCAATCTTCTTTCATCTCTTAACCTCTTCGTGCTAAATACCAATCTCTAAATCAACTATCTTTCTTACACCTACACTCCAGAAGTCTAAACAAACATTTCACTGAAATATCTGCCTATATCCATGATCCAAATTAATCGCTTGCTGTCTTAGGATTTTCTGAAAGCTGGTTGACAGATTCTTCTAATTCTCTCATTGACTTTCCTGGTTACGTTTCATTCTCTTTAAACAGATCCAATCAAAGGAGGGTGGGGTAGCATTATATATAACGGATAACTCATTGTAACATCTACGAGAAGATGTGAGTTTTATTGACAATAGCAATGGCTGTGAATGTATAAATTCGTCGAAATCATCATTTCCCAATCCAAATATGTGGTCGGTTTGATAAACAGATCACCTGGTTAGGATATATTACCTCGTTTGATCCAGTCTTACATAATCTTCTCCTCCATTGTAACTCTGAAAGGAAAAAAATGCTTAAAAATGAGTGACTTTAACATCGATCTTTTCAAAACAGAACATCACTTACCATCCAAAGATTATCTAGATTCCATAATCTAGAAAGATTATCTAGAAACGGTATCTCAATTTTTTAAAATTCGGCTTTCTTTTTTAATTATTCATCTTTTAATGCAGAAAGTCCAGTTTTAATAATTAATTTTAGGAAAATTGCTATAAAGAGAGAACTAGGCAAAAAAACAACAACCGAGATACCGTTTACTAGATTATTATGTGACTAATAAGCATGCCGAATTTCACGGGTGAAGCTCAACGGGATTTCGAGAAAACAGAGTTACATTTACATTTCGACAAAAAATGAAGTGCTAGAAATGGGGCAAACCCCATCCAGCTGTACACTTGCAAAGAACTGAATCCAAATTTTCAAACTTAAAATTAAACGACTTCTAACCGGAATTTTTATATAACATTTTCACAAAATGCAGGACAAAAAAGATAATGTTCTTATAAATAAATAAATAAATTAATAAATAAATAAATAAATAAATAAAAATGAAAAATGTTGACCCTTGAAGGGGTGATCCATCCTTAATACATTGCATCTGGCACACTCCGTGGTTGTTGTAAGATTGTAAAAATTACACCTGTTTTTAAATTTGGCCAACTGAATCGTTTTGAAAATTATAGACCTATCTCTGTACTAGCATTAATGGCAAAATCCTGAAAACACTCACCTCTGTTATATTCGGCAAACAATAGGGCTTGCGGGCAAACCACAATACTACATTTGATACTCAGTCAATTTATGACAGGCTTTGTCTCAGCCAGGGAATCGGGTAAGTACACTGTTGTCACGTTTCTGGATCATTAAAAAGCCTTTGACAATGTTAATCACAGTATCGTAACGGGGTAGCCTACATGTAATTCATGGCTTAAACTTTATTTATCCTATCGTTGGCTGTATGTAACTTATAACAGTTTCCTGTCAAAACCTGGAATTGTGGTGTTCCACGAGGATCCGTCCAAGGTCCTCTGTTATTTCTATAATATATTAAAAACATAACGAATTTACTAGATATAATTGTATTTGCTGATGACACTAGTGTTTCGTGTTCATCTAATGACCCGGAAATTGTCACACATATCATGAATCTGGAATTAAACAAACGTAGTTTATCCCGAATCGGCTGCCTCTAAATATAAAGAAAACAGAGTTTATGTTGATAGAACTAAACCTTAGACACAGAAAACAAATACTAACAACTGTAAGGATTTCTAACACTGTAGCTCAACGGATTTAAGAATTTAAAAAAGAATAAAAAATGTTGGGTATGTTTTTAAATGAGAAACTAAATTGGAGAACACACATTGACTACATAGGTATAAAAAAAATGTCTTGAAACATTTGTGTCATCAGCCACGTCAAAGATTCTTTAAATAAAAGACCTTTGCTAATTTTTTACTAATTTTAATTTATGATATAACTTTGTGGGGTAATACTTACGAATCACATTTACAATCTCTCTTTTTAACCCAAAAGCGAACGGTTCGTGTGCCAAGTCAATCACATCGTTTGGATCATACAGCACCTTTATTTTCTGAGCTGCAAATCATTCCACTTATACTCCTTATTCTTTATAGTAACTTTGTTTTATCTAAGTTCTTTCATAACTTGGATACAATTCCTATTGCCTTCACATATTACCTTGTTAGACAAGTAGTTGTCCATCCACAAATAACCAGACGTCTTTGGTTTGACTTTCATAGGCCAACCTCTGACACTAATCTTTCTTGTCATTTATTCAGTTCACTCGGTCCCTGGGAATGGAATAAATTACCAATATCTATTCGAGTTATTGATTCAACTTCTCTTTTCAAATCAAGATTAAAGAAACACTTACTTAAATTTATTCCACGGTCATAACTCCATATCCATCTTTGCCCACTTTTTATTTTATATTATTAAATGAAATAATTACAAAATTTAATAGTTATTATGGTCAAATATTTAGTATAAGCCACTGCCTATTTTATGGCCTATTATTAAGAATAAATACTATACCTTTATATATCCATTCTATGGCTGTAATTGTATAATATTATTGAATATTTTTGGGATAGAATAAGCCCTTATGGGCTTTATTCCCGCCATAATATACATAATAATCCGTCTATTTTGTTTGTATTATATTATGCTGAAAAAATATATCAATATCAACGAGAAAGAGTGATGAAATAGGATAAGATGTCAAAGCAAAAATATATGATGATAATACAAACAAATACTAACTTTTCTTGGTTTTCACACCGTCTTAAGAAGTCAACAACATTAAAATGAATACGATAGAGGCTTTTTCAAACTATGTATGTCTTTAAAGACAGGTTCTTTGTGGATATTGCCTATGGTGACTTGTTTAACTAAAGAAGGCAAAATTAAGAAAATGTGATTGTTTACTAAATACTATTTTCTTATTGTACTGCCTATACAATTAGTAACACTTTTTCAAGTCTTAAAACATTTTAAGTCGCTGTTTTATTTATTGATTTCTTTTCAGCACTGGAGGCTTGTTATGCTCTGTAATAGGGCCTACTGAATTCTAGGCAGCCACAAATACTTACATGGGTCCACAAAATGATGACCCGGAATCACAGGAATTTGTATCAATTAGAGTAATTAACAGCTGATCAACCGTTGATTACAACGTACTTTGTAGTTCTTTAACTATAATAAAGAGAGAAGATAGGAAACATACTTCCCAAGAAGCAGCCTATAATCCAGAAATAAAGCCTTTGCTTGGCCTTAGGTCTCCTCCTTACGTAGCAGCAATTATATTTACAATATTCCCAGCAGTTCTGCCACAATCGATGGACAAACGATGAACAGGAGGTTTGGCAGATTTTTTTACCACGGCCATTTTGAATAGCTATGACAGATCTCACAGAAAAGTACGTTGTAATCAACGGTTACTCAGCTGTTAATTACTCTAATTGATACAAATTCCTGTGACCGGAATTGTAGAGACTGAATCTCACAGTCACAGCAAGGTATTTCTTCTACTGATTAGAAGCCATATTGAAATCTGGTAAATATTACAATCAGTTCAGTATTTTATTCACTTGGATTCACTTCTGAATTGCGATAAAAGGAAAGTTTATTCTACAGTTCCGAGAAACATATCAATGAGTGCAGGAATATAAACTGAGGTGTATTGCGCGCACACACAACAACTGCATCAATAGCAAGATAAGAGTTTGGAATGTTTTATAATAAACCAAAACGAGAGTCTCCGGTTTGCTTCTATTAAATGTTAGTTTTTTTTTGCTTAGCAGAGATACATCGTCAGAATATTTGTCTGTATATTGTCTCTATATCTCTCTCTCTCTTTTTAACAGCTCTGTGAAAATTCAGTTCGTGCAAAGAATATCTGAAAATGATTTGAGATTAAGGCGTTCAGCACTCTTTGTTTGATGATAAAAGACAAGACAATGTCATTAATCGAACTGAGATGAGTTTCATGCTCACAAAGTAATTCATATGCTAACCCAACCTAAAAAACAAAACAAAAAAAGAAAAGAAACAACAAAAACCAGCCAACAAACTAATGTACAGCAACTTGATTTAGAACAGTCAATATTATCCTAACCGGTCTCTTGGCTACCTAGGTTGAAAATCTCTGTTAACAACCAATGTTTCTATCACGAACGCTGGACGGGATTCCGCACACAGGTAGGCGGGATTGATTTGTGAGTTGGGGTAATTAAATCCAGAACTATAGTTCCCACAGTGGCACCTTTGTCATACAGGTCACATGGTCTTCAGTAGGCCTCTGGCTCAAATAATTGCGCTAAAATACAACAGCAAACAAGGAAAACGTAAATCAAAATAAACAAATAAAATCAAAACTTCAATAAAGTAATCACTCTATGTGACGAAAGCATTTACAGGGAGAGTGGTTAGTCGGAAATCATTCAATATAGGCTACAGCAAAGAAATCAATTGAAGTCGGTCCAATGAAATAGTCTAGCTGACTCCTAGCAATTTATCATCAGCATTGCAGCTATTCAATTAAATTTAAAGGAATATGAAATCCGTTATATATAATTGTACTCCACGCTGTATTTGCAAACATGTTGCATGCTAGTTACTAAAAGGTTTATCGCAATCCCAGTTATATCTTGTCTGTCTTTAATGGCAGGATGGAAATATAAATCAATAAATAAATAAAGCAGACAATGTGTGAGGTAACTTTGGTTGTCTTCTAATCAAGGCAACGGCACGTGGATACAAACATTGCGTGTAAACATTGCTTGTGTAACCGAACTCCATTTACCAAAGTTAAACCGACAACAATCCAATTAACTATGAAGGACACGAAGTGTACATTAAAATGACAGGCAGGTTAAAACCACAAGATTAAGAATCTACAGACAAAAATCTCTGGGATGTTATCTAAATAATGATAAGGGTTGTGCAACCCTTCACAAGTGTAGTAGCCTAATCTATTTGAAGTCCAGTAGAAAGGCGGTATATAAACTTTTCGATTTTTTAAAAACTTTAATTCTGTCGGTTGTTTTTCTGTAGTAATATAAGGATTGGGCACCAGATAATATATGAGATTGAAAAATACAGTTGACTTAAAGTCACATACGGACCCAAAATTAGGATTTTTTAACTAATTCCGTTTGCTTTGATTTTTACCAGATTTGATGTTTGCTCAAAAATTAAAACAGTCACGTTTAAATAAAAACTATTCATTCGGTACAAAACTTGTACGGACCAGGAGAAATCTAGCGGTTATTCGAATTTAACAGAAAGAGGGCTGGCCATATTTGCTCACAATGGCTTTGATCCAGCCGTGGTAAATGACCTTGTTTGTAACGCGCTAACATTTTGAACCTTGTAAGGGGTGTGGCTAACACGGTTGACGTCGGTACAAGTGTGTCTGAGCTGTGACAGCAGATTGACTCATTTCCAGTTAAAAATTCTGGTAGAATTTTCAGATATTTTTACTTTTACCAGGCTTTTAAGCTACCTTTGCCTTCAAATCTGGGGATAGAATTATCGGAATACCTCTAACTTTTACTTTTCGATGAAAATATATATAATTCATGTGATTCTGTGAAAACCCAAAATACAGAATATTTGGGTGCGTATGTGGCTTTAAATTATCCGATTAGATTTTGTGTCCTATCCGTGGCAATCGGCAATACCTCGCGTGATTTCTCGTTAATTCCCTGTCGTCACTAAGCTCGGCCGTGATAGGTGTATGAATATGCCTGAAAATGGTACATTTTGTTCGTGGGAAGCCTTTTTACCGCCTTAAGCACATATACACATAAGCATACATGGGGCAACCGAGCGAATTTCATGTCTTTATATGCACAAAGTTTAGTTAAGGAGTAATATATGTCCTACATGTAAAACAAATGAAATTTTTTGTGCAATTGGCAGTTTGAGTCACTGGCTGTGAAAAAAAACCCTGGCAAAATGGCAATGATCGTATCACGTCCGAGATAATGTGCTCTGTACATTCGAGGACTTCCGAGTGTATCTGTGGGGCAGCCATTTTGAAATCCCTCCAATCAATGCCATAAGTTCTACCTGTGCAACGAGAAAGTAAAAAACAAGACAAAATATCTGTTCTGTGAATTGCGTTTTAATTTTTTCGGTCGCGATTCGATGGGGGCATCTGGGGGCACCTTACATTTATAGTAATATATTCTGCGTAATGGCCTCACATAAAGGTAATTATTGGATGTTATTTTTAATAATCACCTGGATAACTTGTCATGGTGGACCAATACCTGTGTGTATATAACGGCATCACGCGGAACCATGGAGACAGGCGTTCGGAACAGCGAGCTGCCTCTGCGGTAAAACAATCTCTGCCGTTCAGTTGCTTTGATTCCTAACATGTCATGAGTTTAACGTTGTTCGTGGAGATTTTATATAACATTGGTGATTTATGTGTGCGCTTTGCTTATGTTAATACTAGATGATTACACAATATACTGGACTTTGTTTCATTAAATAATTACATGTACCCCAAATCTTTATTCCTTCAGCTATCAGCACCTGGGATAGGTTGCCAAGTTCTGCATTGTCATTACTTAATATAGATCATACATCTTTATACACGTCTAATCTTAATATTTATTATTCTCGGTTTATTTTTGCATCGATGTGTTCGTGCGCTTCATTTTGTGACATTCCAAGTACCCTCTTGGCTTTAAACGCAGAGTGAGTACAGGTGAAGCTTTTGATCAAATCAATACGCTGCAACCATGATCAGTGCAGAGCTTGTGGAATTGCAATTAACGTTCTGATTGGTGTGGAAGATATTCGATCGCATACACTGGCATAGAACGTTAAACGTGTCTTGTCGAGGTATATCGCAATTCGACAACTTTGCTGACGGATGTTTTCAATGTATATCACCAATATAGATTCAGGTGTTCTGAAATTCGTCAAATAATACCACAAAATAATAGTGTGTAATGGCAATAACATATTATATTGGCCTATGCTCTATATGTCAACGTTTACTCTAAATTGAACCCTTTAACTTTCCCAGCTGTCTTAAACACTTATTTAATAGCATGGATGACGCTGCCAGCACCAAATGTGATATTTCGGAATCCAGGACGGAACAGATATCAGATCCAAAAGATGATATCACGAATTCTGAATCCATTGGGACACCAGTGAGTGTTATCACCACAGGAGGACCAGAGATGTCGAAACAGTCAACAACTACATCGAAACCGCCTCTGGCTTTCTGTAGCTTCATTGTGAAACGGCCGAAACTATCATTAGGTAAGGTTGTGTGATTCTTGTGTACAATTTTATTTACCACACATCATTTCTACATCGTAACCAGTAAGCCACTGAAGTAATACTAAAGTAAAATGCGATATATTGTTTCTCGATTAGCACCGAGTCGTGGTTCAGTTGGATGCACATTGGAGTACTGAGTCCCCTTTGCATGTACCAGTCTAGGTTTTAATCCCCTTCTCGAGCTAAGGTATATAAGGAAACTTTCCGGTTGCTGCTGAGATCGCAAAATCTTCTTTTTTTTTTGACATTTCTTCTCAGATTTACACCAAGCAACAGGCAACGCAAAGTCACTATATAAGTGAAATGCTCATGATCACGCAGTTTATAAATTATACATTTGCTATTAATGAACATGAATTCCCCCTCTTATATTGACAAGCCAGATGATTTAACGTGGATATATCGTTTTTTATCCTCCATCAATCAAGTACATTTAGCTTGCCTTTGGTACCGGTGTTAGTGGCTTAAATATAATCTTAACGACCATTAAGATGTTTATATATATTTTTATAAAGAGTAATCACAGTGGCACAGGAATATCGACTTATTAAAACTGATAAATAATCTCATGTTCTAGATAAATTCTAAGACACAAGTTTCTAGAAAGACCTGAATCTCGAGTTGTTCTGGATAACCTATGTTTATATATATTTTTATAAAAAGTAACCACACTGGCACAGGGATATCGACTAATTAAAACCGATAAATAATCTCATGTTCTAGATAAATTCTAAGACACAAGTTTCTAGAAAGACCTGAATCTCGAGTTGTTCTGGAT
>JAVFBZ010204163.1:0-12237 GCA_032466195.1 Katharina tunicata
TTATGAACAGCATTTAGACAAGACAGGTCAGAGTTATACAACCAAGTTTCCTGCAATACACATATATCATTAATATCGCATAATTCTCTTACTTCTGGTATAGAAGAATTCAGAGAATTCAGAGAATTCAGCTAAATGCTTTTGTACAATGAAATTCCATAGGGAGAGCATATAATCAACCATTAATCGTCAACTTGCGCAAAACCAAATTTCTCCTCAGGTAAAATTCCACGAACAGTAAACTGACATACAGAGTGGTTGATCTTTCTTGCACGTCAACTGGGTAAAGAATAATAAATATAGGCCTAGGGTTATTCAGACATGCAAGTCAACGATTGAACGAGTTTCATGTTAAACTTTATAACTTATTACTTTTTATTTAATTCGTCCAAAGGAATTAATGCATCAACCACTTTTTTCTGGTAAAAGCCTTTAATTCAAACCTTCACTAGTTAACATGTTTCACAAATTCTTCTATATGTGTAGCAGCATTGTTACTAGACCCGTTTAGTAAATGGTAATCTCTACTTTTTAACTTCTCTGGTTACAATTTGAAACATTGCCCGTCCTCCATATTTGTGCCCCAACTGTGGCAAATTTGGGCTGCATCTGTACTAACCAGTGATTTGATTCAATGCAAATATTCCCTTAAGCTATTCTGACCTAGTTTTAAATAGACCTATGAATAGATTTAAACTCTTTCACGTGACTTCAGTGATTCTCTTGTTGCATTGGTCAACCGGTCAGCGCTGCGTCTCAGATTGTTGAGCGATTGGGTGTGGCTCAGTTGGTTTTATTGCTGTGACCCGTCAGCGCTGTGTCTTAGTTTGTTAGACACTTGACCTCTGTGATCGGTCAGCGCTGTGTCTCAGTTGGTTGAGTGTTAGGCTGCTGTGTCCGGGTAGCGCTGTTGATCAGTTGGTTGAGCGATTGACCTATGTGATCGGTCAGCGATGCGGCTGAGATGGTGGAGTGTTTGGCTGCAATGACCGGTCAGAGCTGTGCCTCTTTCGTCAGTTCTCCTCGCTTCGAACGTGGCTGTTACAAAAGGATTCCCTTCCCCTCCCCTGCACAGTTAACAACGAAGACCAGTTCAACACATGAAGTTTTTTTTTAAATATTTTTTATTAATTGATGTTTAACTTTCTCAGAAAAAAAAAAAAATATGTGCTCTCTTCCATTTGTAAAGCCAAAATAAAACTTTAAAAAATGTTTGAAATTGATAAAAGGTCGGACTGCTGTCGATTTTATGATTTATTGAAACCCATCACCCTTTTTATTCATTAATAAATGATATTTAATATTTGATATGATTGTGTTTTTTTTTTTTTTATTGGGTTAAATGCTGCCTTTAAGGTTTTGTCACTTATATGACGACGTACCAGCCCCATGGGGGAAGCAAATCCACCCTAAATGAATCTGGTACCACAGAAGACTGTATCCCCTGTATTTTTACAGGACGAAAAACAGGATACCACAAATCGGCTACCTGATGCTCATTAGTTCTGGTTATACCAACATGCATTATGTGTCCTGTATTGTTATTAGTGTACTACGTAATTCATATATAACCTATAGGTATACCCAGGAGTCATGTTATATATTTATAAATGTGAATAACGAAAACTTGAATGCCTCCATATAATGCATAGACGGAAAGGAAAACAAAATATCTCAGTAATATGATAGAATGTGATTTATCTGGATTAACGTTAAAGGTAATATACTTAAGAATTTCGGCCAAAAATCGACAGAAACGAATTTAACTGGGTTTTCTATATTTTTCTAGTATGGTCTAGTAATAAGCTTTCAAAAAATATCTACCTCGAGAATGTGCGATATACCGTATTAAAATAATAATAAAGTTTGTAAAATGCGGGCTGCATTATAGATTTTGCATTAATTCGTTTCAGTCGATTTTTGGCCGAAAATCGAAATAAACGAGGAACATATTGCATGCACTTGACTTTATTTTAAGAAGTATCTTTGGTTTAATGGCATCTTAAAGCATGAAATAAAGTACATGTAGACGCTGATCCAATTATACATATTTATAAATCCAAAAACATCTCATTTTTGATTAGGTGAAGGTACGGTCCAGATTTGTCACGTGGTACAAACTTTTGGATTTCATCAGCTCACACATTGACACCTTTTATCATATCTGCAGCTTTCTCTGCTATCATCACAACTGGAGCATTTGTGTTGCCCGACGTTATTTCTGGCATGACCGAAGCATCCACCACACGAAGACGTTCAATTCCTTTTACTCTGAAACATACATTACAATTTACAACCTAAAAGTTTACAGGACATGGGTAATTTAACACATAATCAGGACCGGCCCAATACCAAGTTAAACTTAAAATGTAAGAAAAAAAATTCAAACAGACAGATGAAAGACCCTAGAAAGTTGTTAACAAACATGCAAATTGCTTTTGCATTAATTGTAGGATTTCTCGTTGCCCATTGAAAGTCACTTAAAGTTAACTACTGTAAGTAAAATGTATGTTGGAGTATTTGTGCCATGATTTATTCATATAGCTCTTGCGAATAACAAATAACCCAAATTACTCCAGCAAATCAGAGCCTGTACAAATGACATAATAAAGTAATATATCTGACCAACAAACTGATAATACACATTTAGTGACAGGATCTCTACAATAAATGTACCACGGATAGTCAACCATACATATTACAGTAGTTCAGTTGGATTAGCTAGCTTTCAGTGAGAACAGTAAAAACTATGTCAAAGCAGTTTTAGTAACAACTTGATAAGGTGTACAATTTGACTATGACTTTGTTATTTTCATTTCCTTCACATTTAAAGGCGAATAATCTCCTATATCAAGACTTCATCTGTAATGTATTGAATAGCTGTCGTAATGGCCTGGTGTCCGACTTCGGGAACCAGCTTCACTTATACCTTGTGTGTCATGGACTATTTACATGTATGCAGCAAATCAATCAGTTGTTTACTGATTATGTGTTTTTCAATTCCTAATCACACCTGGCTAATTACAGGGTGATTTGGCTCTTACCCCATTTTTTGGCGAAAAAGGTTGACAAAATGGCCAGTGAATACACACATGGTTAGATACCGCCATCAAAAATGGTCAGGAGAGGTAACCCTGAGTCACGGTTTGCCCAATACTTGACGCAGGTTAACATGAGTATAACATAACGATATGACTTGTTGAAAAGATTTTGACCAGTACTACACAAAAACAGCAAGTTATACATATTCACTTTTATTCTATCGGTATTCACTGACGTAGAGGGCGCTGGTGTGTTAGTGGTAAAAATTATCCACAAGTCTTGTGTCTCTGTTAGCCCCATTTAACATCAACAAAACTAGGACAGGACAAGAGCGCAATTTTTCAGTGATAGATACCACAATCGATCGGCTTTTTCATTCCACTTTATTCAAACCCAAAAGGACACATGAATGTTGCGTCAACCATCAGCCAAAATAGTTTGAATCGTGCAAACCCATACAGTAAATATTTCTGTTTTTTATCTCATGTAACTAGATCTTGTTAAAAATGTCTGCTATGATCTGCTATGCGGGAGAGTTGTCAGTGAATTGTCAATATCACATGTTTTGCCAGGAGCTAAGGAAAGAAACATTGGCGCAAATAAAACAAGACTTTTATTTCCAGTTTGTTAAGCACTTAACCTTACCGGAGTTGTGGATCTACGACAGTGGTTGTGTCGTCTGCTCTTCCCATTCGGCACGTGCCAACCAAGTGATAAACAGACTGTGATAAAGATCTGGCGTATTCTTCCCAGTACTCATCAGTGTAGGGCGTACCCTGGTAGTTCGGCAATAACCGTGTCGCAAATTTGGCGCCTAGAGATTTATAAGCGCTAGTTTTGCCAAATTCTACACAAATTTTGATTCCTGAAACAGAATGAAAATGCAAGAGATATAGCGCACCATGGTCCAAGATGTTGAAATCGGGCTTCATATTGTATACAAACGTGATACCCGGAACTAAACAATTTTCATCAAATTGTAGTTTTGATGATCTATTGGTTTTATAAAATTCTCCAATCACAAATTGCAAATCAATCCTTGGGGGTAATGCCTTAGATGTTGAACTTTGTTCTATACTGCTTTTGGAGAACTGTTCCTTGTCTGTACACGCCGTTGGAGATTTTTTTGGAATATAAAGGTTGCGTTTGAGTTACAACATTTTTTCAATGGAATATGGGAAGTTAAAGAGGAAAACCCGACTTAGGAGAAAAAGGAATTGAATCTACTATTTCCAATAATTTTTATTTTAAAGAGGAACCCTTAAAGCTATTTATTTAACTGACCTTCAACAACTGTTTTCACGTCATCTGGATGAGACAAGTACTGAGGGTCTATCAGGGGATGGTCGTACGGGTCGTCACTGTGAAGACGTAACCTTCCTTTGCTCTTAGGGTGGCTGACCAGAGGGAAGAATGAGAATCCTGGCCCAACTCCCTCCTCTTTACCGGGAAACATAGCGTTCCAATACTTGACGAAAGAAAACATTTGTAGAGTGATTTAATCATCTTAAAGTATAGAGTGGCATTGAAGGTTATGGATGAGATAACGCGATCTCATCTCCATCCACTACCAAAACAACTTGCTACAGAACAGATACAAAAGGGGATGTGGCATATTTATTCAAGAAAATTTTATCCGGGGGCGTTTCATAAAGCCATGCTTGGATAACACGAACACAGTAATTATGACGACACACAAAATCTGTTCAAAACGCCATGTCTGTTACGTTCACTTTAGGCTAACATTGTTTTTGTGAAACGGATTGCACATTCTAACTAGCGTTGATGTTTTTTTGTGTGTGCTCTTCGGTAAAACGATTACATGGCGCTTCAATAACAAGTGCCCCAGCCTGCTAAACTCTTTCCAACATTACAAAAAATGTTTTCATCTGCTGACCATGGGTGGATTCGGATTGTTCACTGTTTAACAGACAGCGGATTTTTTAAAGGAAACCTTTACCGCGCTTTTACATCACTTATGAACCAGTTCCATTAAAAGCGAAATGTCCTCGATGAGATTTAAACAGCAGGAAAATGAAAATGTTGATGAAATTTAATACTTACGTCTTTATGCATTCCAACGTTTGTCTCCCATCCTTTGTCTTGCAAAGTAGGATAAGCGTAAATCTGAATGGCCGAATTTGTATCGTCTGGGTTTTGCGATGGAGTTCTCAAAAATGCAACACCTTCTTGCAAATTGGTGGAAATTGGACCTGTGATAACAGTAGGAAACCGTTCGGTGTACCGTTTAAAACAGTTCGCTAAGAGTAAAAAGGGGGACGTAATTATCTTACTCATACAAATTGGTGGACATTGGACCTGTGCTTACAGTAGGAAACCGTTCGGTGTACCATTTAAAAACAGTTCGCTAAGAGTGAAAAGGGCGACGTAATTATGTTACTCATACAGATTACAGTGCCACCTACCTCATGGACCGACCACATCATTCCAAAATGGAGAATCAACTTATTCTCCCTGTCGTCGAGTCTTGACTCTTAGGTATTGACTGACAATCTTGTTGTTCGCATAGACAGAGTTATCTCTATGTGCTGTTTGTAGCGTAAAAGTTTATAGCTTATAAGATGGTACTGCTTCACGATTTCATTTTTTTTCCCTTTTACAGAATTCAAAGGGAACCTGCCCTGTGACATCTTTTTTCTCTGTTTAATTTTAAATAAGTCAAATGTAGACGGTTCATTCTCCAGCGCATTTTTTTGCGGAAACAGTCGGACGACAACAACAACAAGAAGAATGGTTATAACATTAGTGCTGGTATTCTTCTCAATCTGGAGACACCAGATAAGTCTTACAGCCATGATTTGACTAAAGGTGATTAAGTAGAATGTAAAGCGTAAGTCGTTCAAGACGATGATTGTGACACGAACTTTCAGGGTAGCCAATATGAATTCATATGAAGACTTTGGAATAGAAAGAACCGTAAAACAGTCGCAGATTAGTAGCGAAAAAATAGCCAAGTTACTCAAGCATTACTCAAGCTTATTTCATGTTTACCTCAATAAAACTGCTTAAAACCCCAACTAGTTTTTTGTAATACGCTTATGCGATACATTATGTCGAGTATTCGATTCGGTTTTTTATGCTTTGTTGTTACCCAGTCAAAAAGCCAATTTGCAAGGATTTCTCGTGGGTCGTACTGCTCTTTTAACTTAAGGTCACGATGAGGCCAATTTTTTTATGTGACGTGCCGTCATTTTAACAATTGACGACGATGATGGTTTCCGGCAGCCATTTGACTTGCCACCGATCACATTAATGAAACTAACCTTACAATACGTAACATATAAAAATTCTAAGAAACAAACAAGTTTTAAAAAAATAAATGTCAAAATGTATACAGAAAGTGTATATTTTTTACTAAAGAAGAAGTTTTAACACCAACCAGAACGCATCTTCTCATATCGCATTCTATTTTCCTTCGAGAAAGGCTCTATCCCGGGCATAAGTGGCACATCCGCCTCGAATTCTATTCCATGGGCCATCACGTGATCCTGTAAACCTTCACCCACAGGTAAATCTGCAACAACAGGGATCTGAAACAGTGTTAAGCAACATTTTAATATATTCAATCAGATTAATTTTAAGACTTTAGTCCCTTGGTGTCGTTGGAGCGTCGCATCTAACGTCTATCAACTACTTTATCTTAATTCAGTCATTTTTCTATACACACCAAAACGAAGTCGTGTTTTATTTGACCCCTGTTTTGCAAACACGCTAAGGAATAATATGATAGGGTTGCGCCATGGCTCACTTGGTTTAGGGTTAGACCGCTGAGTCCCCTTCGCTGTACCCAGTATAGGTTCGAATCCCCCTGTCGACAAAATGTATATACGGGAAATATTCCGGTGACTGGAGATCACAGGGTGGTTTTTGGGAGGTTTCTTTCTGGGTTTCCAGCGTACACCGGCAATGCAAAGTTGTCATATAAGTGAAATACCCATGACTACGACATTGAAGTAGTCAAATACATGAATGAACACTATATGAAACGTCTCTTGTAAATTGTCTGTCACTTATCCTGGAATTCAGTTCTGATAAAGCCGACTATTTTATCTGACTGTCTGCCATTGAGCTACAATTCAACTACAAATTAGTGAAATATTTAACATAAAGATAATGGTTTGTCATTTTGGTTTGCCACACGTAGGTATTACCGTGCACAAACTATTCAAGAGTGCAATTACACAGACAATGCCTAATCAAAACCCTTATCAAAAGTTACCCTTACCCCGATCTCCATAAGATGTTTTTGTGGTCCAATCCCCGACAGAAGAAGTAACTGGGTTGACCCGATTGTTCCCCCTGACAGGATTATCTCCCTTTTCGCCCTTACAGATTCATTTTTGCAAAGGCGCGTGAATTCCACTGCACGTGCTACCTCGTTATCGATGAGAATCTGGAACAGTGAGACAACGAATCATGAAAGTGGTGGATTTTACGCCGCAGTTTAAATTCTACGACGAATTATACAGTGTGAAGACAACGGTACTTTAAACGGGGTGGAAACGCAGAAACAAAATCGTGGTCAAATTATAGACCGACCATATCAAGTTATAACTAAAACCGCTATGGCATTTTTGCACGATTACTCGTTTTACACTGAAAGCAACTCAATTTGAACAACTGTAAGTAAAACGTATGGTGGACTTTTCATGCTTCATTTTTTTGTGGAGACCATACCGTTGAAGTAAATCAATAGTCTATTTAAATATTGTGGTTCTGATAAATTCATTGAGTACATTGTACAGGTTCTGCTTTGCTAGGGTTAAATTTTGATTAATTTGCCTTATTTGTATCCGCACTACTAAAAGATCAAGGCATGGCACAAACAGTCCACTATACATTTTACTTACAGTTCAATTTAAGCGGCTTTCAATGGAAATCGAGAAATCCTATACAAAAAAAGTTTTGTTTTCTTGCCCTTTAAGACTGTGAGTAATTTAGTTTGGCCTTTTCATAGACATTTTGTTACTTGATATCTTCATGAGGAAAAGACTCGGAATAGAAAACAAACACTCTTCCGTTTAGTTACTTTTAAAAAGTACGCTTATTAAATTCGATACCTAATTACTTTTAATCGCATAATTTTCAAATCGGTACCGTGTGCTATACCTTGGTGACGTGGCAGTTCGTCATAATATGTAGATTAGATCTCTTCATGGCAGGTCGGAGGAACGCCGAAGCCGTGTGAGCCCTCAAGCCATCGTCCGTGTTAAGCTGGACTCTCATGACACCTTTAGGGCCAAAATGAAGAAAAGGTTGCCAAGTGCTATTTCGGTGCATAAGATCAATTACTGATTACTTCAATAAACTTCAATTTTGACCTATTGAAAAACTGAACCCAGAAAAAAACATTATGACATGCAAGGTGGATTCGGCACAGACTCAAATTAAATAGTTTTAAATTAAGTAAACCTTCTTGGTTTCTGAGAACCCATATCCTAACTCTGGTCTAAGAGTGTCTGCCGTGGTAGCGAAAGGCCGGTGTGACGATTCCCTACCAGATCAAACTCATCAGAATTAGTTATGCTATTTTGTCATGGCGTTCAGACATAACGGATCTAGGCGCTGTGGCTTCAGAAAGCGACTTTGGACCGTTATCTCAGAGTAAGGTGTGTCGGTGCAGTTTGCTTACATGGACCTGTGTCTAAGATAAACCGCCGCCATTGAAATGCATGACCTTTTAGTACTAGATTAAACATCGAACAATAAAACGAACCGTTTCTTGGGGATTTGTATTCGCCCCAAAAAGATATTTCCTGATAATAGAAATCTATGAACATGGGATTTTACTAGAATTATATCGCTTGTCCTGTCATTTGATTTTGCACGCAAAGTATTCTATATGGACTGTGGCACATTCGACATGGGCGTGCCGATCTTAACATACCATTACCTAAAATAATGTTTTTATACCTATTGGGTTACGGCCGTTGTTGTCGGTTTCTTTATAACCAAGCTCCAGCCCCGCTCTGACAAAGACGTCTGATGCAGTTGAGTACTTAGACTCCGTTACTGTCATTGGGCCGTTTGATCCATGGACACCTAATAAAAGAGATAATGAAAAAAATTCCTTTGAAAAAGGCTTATTGAATTGATGTAAATTTTTGTTAGAATGAACTCAGATCAGGTCATTTTGACACTTTCATTGACTCAATCTGGTCACACGAGATCTCTCATGGAAACAAGACAAACATCTGAGGCCTCAAGGGGTTTTCCGCGTGATTTTGGGACATTCAGAAGAGATCACGCGGTCTCAGAGATCTCGCGAGATCAGATTGCCATTGACTGTGTCTGCTGTGACCTGTTCTATGATCAGTAACTATAGGATTATATAATAGGTCATACGGTCGTCTGGTAAAATGGTGGCGTCAGGTCGGTGGCTGTGTGTGTGCTTTTTCTTGTTGCTTTACTTGTTATTTTAAGTGTGAGTCAGGTGTTTTGGGGGTTTATTTTTTTATTATTATTTGCTGTGTTTATTTTACATTTCTCTTTTTTTGAGGGATTGGGGTTGGGTTTTTCAGCTGGCTTTAATCGTACAAGAAGGCATCGAAGAAGAAACAAACATTCATGGTTAAATAATTTGTAAACAAACAACGTAGGGAAACCTGAAAATAAACCGTATGAAACCGACTCAAAGTGGTACATGAATATCTTTATTTTAAAGCTGTTATACTTGTGTTAAATTTTTAAACGTATAGCGTGAATACCAAACACATGTGGAGGAATCTGATCTTCTTTAAACCCTACCTTCTTGAAGTAAATGAATGTTGGAACAATTCTCGGACTTGATGAAGTAAGGTAAGACGTCCTCATAGCCCCAACCTTCACATCCCATCTGCTCCCACATATCAAAATCCTGCGGGGTTCCCCGACAGTACACCATGGCGTTCAAACAGCCTGATCCACCAAGGACCTTGCCCCTTGGCACGAGCATTTGCTGTAAATATAAAAATAACAACAAATCATATATGAAATTCGCTGGAGTGTTACTCTATATTTCATTTCATGCGAAAATAAACTGATTTGACAGTACACAAGTTCGACACAGGGTGACAAACTTGTATTCTCACGTGACTTTTCGCTACCTGTTCCTTTTTCAGCTGCCCAAACAAAACAACAAATGGAACAGACAACGATGTTGCCCTGATTTCTACTGATAACCTGACGGAATTTGTCTCACTTTGGGTTGAAGCTGCCGACGCATAATATTTTGAGTTCCAACAACAAAAACACCCAGAAGATAGCGAAATTTGTATAAAACGGTCCATTAATTCATCTTGGTGATGGGCCTTAACTGTAATGACTGGGCATTTGGAATATAGCTGTGAACGCCATAGCGATTGTATTTCTTTTTCTTTTCTTTGCTGTTACCTTTTCTATGCCGATTTTGATTGGAGCGGAATGCACTTTATGTCTTATATGAGACGTTTATCTACATCGATACAAGTATTTCCTGCAGCGGTAAATATAATGCTAATGGTCAAAGAAATGGTCCGTCATTACACAAAGCCGTTTATAAAAGAGACGGAAGTTACCGGAGATAGGCCATTAAGAACTACAATGAAGAAAAGATATGCGTATGTGCAACTTAGAATATACAGTAGTTGGCGGAAGGTTGACATTTTTACGTCGGTTTGAACGTTTCGCTCACGCAATGGAGTTCAACCTTAAGATCACTGACAAACAAATACTCAAATCACAACAGAAAGAGAAGAGACACAAAACATGCTGCCAAAGTAAATATGTCTCTTGTCGTCCTTAGCCCAGAGGGAATCAGGCCAAACGAAGCTATCACATCAATTAGAATATATCTACGTGCACAATAGAAGTTTACCCGGTTGATTAGACTTTTGCAGGCATGTTCTTGAGGTACAGTTTTGAAGGCCCAATCGACTGAGGACCTTTGCAGGCTTCCCCATTTTGCTGGAACATGGATAACTGGGAAATCCTGATAATCTTGCCCGGCTTCTAGAAGAAGGACGGTCCTTGATGCGTCCTCCGACAGTCGGTTCGCCAGAACACAGCCAGCCGTTCCTCCACCAACTGAAAACTTCATATTGTCACTAATATACTCCATCTTTTTTTTACTTTATTTTTTTTTTACTTTATCAGCAGAGAAGATTAATATAATAATATTCAAGGGATCTCAGCGCACGCCTTTGAATTCCACAAAAGACAGTGCTATCAGATAGTGACTCTCTTTGCGTATCGCCCGTCTCAATATACTGAAAAACCCAATTTGACCTCGTGTGCACATTCTGCACCATCTTGAAGTCTCTTTCTTTCTATGGCATTATTTTGGGATTTATACATTCGAGGCAAATTTAACACAAACCAAATATCCATCGGAAACCAACTACGATGAACAAGATGGCCGATATATAGTGGTTCATTTGAGATCTCCCAGAATATCAGCGAACAATGTTTAGATTGTCAGTTATTAATAATGCGAATTTACTACCAAACAACATACCAAAACCATGTAAATTGAAACACTTTCACTTTCATTTTAGTCGAACTCTTTTTCGCCAAAGATTGACTCGGTAAAGGAAATAAGTTGAAGAACACAATCTCACCTATGACATAATCATAAACTTGAAGGAACTTTTCGGTTATTTTCGTTTTCTCCATGGCGCACAGTTAATCCCCTATCAGCTCTGAAACAGATGAAATGTAAATTCATTTACTGGATAGTTAATCGATTGAACAATGCGTCTTATTCGAATATAACGAGAACCTAGTTCAAACAAATGAGAATCCTAGAATGTTATCTTGTTAGTTTTAATCCATCGTAATTCAAACAAGCAAACTTTAAGTATTTAACAACGTGGTGAATAAGAGAAACTACTAAGAAGAAAGCCACGTTGATTTAGATGACATACGACAGCATACAATGCAATTAAAAATCTCTAATACGGAATCCATCAAATGTATAAACCTCCAAGTTACAGTGCACGGAGAGAACCTATGATTTTATAAGAAAGTGTGAGTTTCAAACAATAAATTACATTTTTTTTGTCGGATTATCGTTGTGGTGGTTACGTAGTTACTAGTTAAATTTGTTTTCAATGGTTAGGTCGCGCACTGCGTGCGACAAACGCTTTATTCACCATAAATACGTGTAGATAATAGATAAGTGTGCCCATAAATAGTCCTTAGTCTAACGTGACTTTA
>JAVFBZ010204174.1:0-13570 GCA_032466195.1 Katharina tunicata
CGGTAGGTGTTTATTCAGTTGCAAAGGCCATATTTTTTTTCTAAAAGTGCTTTTTCTACAGACGCTGGTAGAGACGCTATTAACCTAAGAGTACTTCACTGTCACTCTCCGTTCTATAAAATTAACAAAATTATTAAATATCATAGGAGAGTAACTTCTGGCACTACTCTCCGTTCTATAAAATTAACAAAATTATTAAATATCATGGGAGAGTTACTTCTGGCACTAGGCTGACACGCTGCAAATTGAGTGAAAAAGCCCAATGGAACAAACAATGCATCAATAGTAATGTTGAGATATAATTTTCTTTCTCTACATTTATACAAAAATATATATAGTATGTCTCAGTATAATGCTAAATGTGATGAAAAAAATAAGTATTTGCATCTGTGCAGATCAATCTACATGTATATGCTTAAGATTCAGACACATTGTGTTCTCATTAAATTTACAAATATTTTGATGTTTGTGCTCAAATTTTAATAAAGTAGTCCAATTTATTTTAGTGGGGGTCAAAGCGTCTCCAAAAATTATTTTGTCCTTAAAGTACTGGAAATGTTTCCAAAATGGAAGTGTCCCCTCCAAATTTTGATCGAGGTACTATTGAAGTGTCTCACAAAAATTGTACTCTGCCAACTATCCTATGACTTGCCCTAAAATGTATTGATAGCTCAGTGGTATTCCTTTTTATCCTTGCAGACTCTTGGCGCACTGAGCCAGCTGTCATCTTTGATGAATTCACTAAAAAGTACCACAAACACACTGTTCAATGGCCACAGACAAATACATGGTAGAAACAGACGAAACCATTCTGCAGCAGTCACATCAAAGACAAGCTTCCATGACGGCCAAAGTGTTGAACAAATCACACAACTGGTGAGTGTATGATCTTCTTACAGTATGTTTATTTCCCTTTATTGTCTTCAGAAGATGTACATGTTTGTCTATTCTTTGTCCCGAGCCTAGGACTTACACACATGTATAATTGTATATCAAGTTCAACTTTTATTAAAACATAAGGTTTTATTGATCACAGAATTAATTTTAAAATATGACAATAAAAACATTTCAGAGTTGTCTGAATGTTAGAAATCTTAAGTGTCATCTTTTTCTTTTCACTTTTCTTGTAGGTTGACAAGCTTGACTTTGCTGGCTTTGAAAATCTGACTGCGAATGTTGCAGAGTTATGTCCCATTTTATCACCCAATCCTAAACAGAGATCGTCTCATTGGTTAGAGTCACATATATCAACACATTCATTTTTTGAAAATAAAACAGGTACTGGTATGCATAGCTTTGCTCGTCTATGTATGGAAGACTTAGAAATAAAACATGAGAACAAATGTCACATTGCACTACAGCAAAGTAATGTAAGGCCTTGCTGGATCCTTTTGACTCAAAATTGAATAAACAAAAATGCATTGCTTAATAGATTAACAGATAAGTATTTGAACTTTATGCTGGTACAAAAACTGATTCTTGTAAGAAATAAATTAGTTTTCCATGAGCTTGTTCAAGTCTTTGATAGTGAACTGTTGACAAGGTGTTTAGTGATTAATACTTATAGGATTATCACACTGGTATCATAGCCCCCCTGATTATAGAGATAAGAGTGGATGAAGTCAGTCAGGTCATCATGCATTCTATCATATATATATATGATACTCAATAGATCTATTGATTTCCAATCAACCACTGGCTGTGAGATAACCCACTCTATCGCCAATTTTGAAAGTAGACAAACTTTAATTGCCTCTTTTAGGCATTTCAGACCTCACCTACTACATTTTAATAGGCACAGTTTTTTCAGTTCAAGGTCTATTCTAGTAGACTAATTAAGTTTTTGGGTGTTACAGCTATTGCACTTGGAGGAATAGAACTTGCAAAATATACTGAATTTTCCTCTGTTGACTTGCAAGTGAAATTGTTATAATTTTATAAATAATGGTTGGATCTTCACTGAATACACATATTTGTAATCTGGGGAATGCAAGCTTTTTAAAATTATATAGATATTATAGATGGTTCTGAATAATATTAGTCCTGGTATAAAATAGCTTTGATAAAACAAGTAAATTAAAAAGTAACCTAGTTAAAACGTGGATCGACCGATCATGTTACCTGTTATTGATGCTTAAAGTAAATCAGACTGGCTGGCTAGACAGTATGTCGCGTGTAGATGATGGATGACAAATACATGTATTGTATTACATATAGGTAAATCGTTACAGGTTCATGTTGATAGTTAATAGTTGTTATTTATTACCTGTAACTATATGTACTTGTAGAAAAAGTGAGTGGGATAAGCTACATGTAACTCAAATTTCCAGAATGAGGCTTGTTTTCAGAATCATAAATTATATGAAATAAGCTGTAAATAAATTATGTCTACATGTAATAAATAATTTGAGTTGTGTACTTGCCAGGGTTTCCTGAGTCCAGTCTAACCAAACCAGATCCTCTCCCCTTTACACACTTGTTGTGTCAACCTCATATTCAGATCATTGTACAGGACAGCTTGAACAGTTGGTGTAAGTGCTCAATAAACTATAATCTCTAAAGAAGAGAAAATATCTCTCTTTTATCTTCGTCGGCCCTGAACTCTCTGAGGTGATGAGTATCAGGAAGCCAATTAGTTGTGGTATCCTGTTTTTAGCCCTGTAAATGTATTGTGTTTTCTGTGTTGCCATAGTGACTGGGGGTGGTTTCCTTCACCCATTGGGTCTTCACATTTTGACATCTAAGTGTAAAAACCTCATGGCGTAAATTCAAATCTATCAATCAATCTTTTGTTAATCTAGACTGGTCAGCATCTTCCTGTTTTAAATTTTACCATGTTCACTACATGTATGTTCTTTAATATGATTTAAGTAAAGATTGTACTCTTGAACCCGGTAATGTTGTTGAAAGGACTAGTTTCTAACTATTTACACTGTATTGACCTTCCAGTTATAATTGGGCAAAGTACATTGCATCAGACTAAGTTTCTATGAATTGACTTTGACTTTTACCCTTTGTTTTTCCTTAATGAAGTCGATGTTACATGTAAAAGATATTTATTTGCTATTTACAGATGGCCATCAGTCCAGGGGGTTTAAGACCGATCGGAGCGGAAAGTCTGGTGTGGGACGAAATACAACACCCAGTAATTCCCCATTGGAGGACCTAAGAAAATCAGTATGTACCAGTCAGAATCAAACAACTGATTTATAATTGGGTGGTTGGGTTTGATCCTCCTGTTCCTTGGTGATCTCTGAGCTTAGGGGCAACAGGAAGACGATTTGTTATGTACTTTTCTCGTCCTGTAAATGTATTGTGGTGTCTTCTGTGTTGTCAGCATTGTTTCCTGTATGGTTTGGAATGCCATAATATGAGTGAATTAACCTTAAGTATGGCGTAAAACCTTTATCAAACAAAGAAACAGATTCATAATACACTGTTTTAAGTTTACCTGTTAGTTTACAAGGATATAATAACAATGTGTCTTTGTATCATTTTTTTCAATGAGGCTGCTTGAGTGGTAATAGGACATAAAATAGTTGCCTGGCTGAAGCTTCAATTTCACAGATTGAAAAAAAGTTGTAATCCTGTATTAGAGTTAAGGCTTGTAAATAATTGGTTACAAACAAATGTTATGTGACCAAAAATTATGATATGAATTTAATACCTCAATCATTACATAGAGGATACCTACTGTTTTTTTTTAATATGTCATCTCTCGTGATGAGAAAATTGATATTTTCACTCGTGACGCATTAGGGCATAATAAAAAAACTAGTTTTTTCAAGTGCATTTTCAGAATTTAGGAACACAAAATTAAAACTCATTAGGTCAATAAATAAATTGATTGAGCACAATATGTACGGTATACATGTTTGGTATAATTGTTTACTTTCCTTGCGCTGATGTTAACTCTGGTTAACGGCTGTATTCTCTCCGTCTGATTAAACCAGGTGTATGAGCGACTTTTTCCAGAGACTAAACTCTCCAAAAGTCGAGTGGATAAAATGAAAAACTTGATCAGTCAGGGAGAGTCCACCCCAGAAACACAGGAGAGGATCAAAGTGGCTTTTGCGGAAGGTTACATGGCCAATGAAAAGAAAGAAGGGGAGAGCACTAAAAACACATTCATGTCTCGTACAGTTCGTGTGTTTGTCTATCTCTGTATATTCTGGCTAGTAATCCAAGTTCTCCAGATATTCACAGCTATGGGAGGAAGTAAGTACTGGATTTAGAACGATTGATCATGTACCCCTGAACAGTCATGAATTTGTAGATACTCAAATAGTTGATCAGTAACCGAATATTTATGACGACCCCTTAACTAACCGTATCATGCAACCGCATTTACATACTTCATAAAGTATCATTTCTACCATTTGTGATAGGCCTTCTAGCTAAGGGAAGTTTCCAAATTATATTCATACTGTCATACTTAGCACTGGAGGAATGTTTTTTTTCCGACAGCGATAACACTTAATGACTTCCCATTTTTTGGTTTTGTTAGAGTTGCCGTCTTCTGTTGGAATACATTGCCGTCATATAAGTGAAATGCCCTTGAGACCAACACCAATCAATCAATCAATCAATCGTGAAGGCGTTAAAATATAAATGTTTGGAGAATGCCACATGTTATAATATATTTGACTCTGGTGGTCCTTAGGATGACCTTAAAGGGTCTGTGTGACCTTAAAAAAAACCCAGATTGAATAAGAAATGGATCGAGCAATTGACATTCAAATTACCTATTACCTATATGTAATTCTTTTACCTATGTTAGCAAAATGAAAGGAAGTCTTACTTGAGATTTGTTTGCAATTCATCTGCCCTTATGTCTTGTAATATCTAACATGTTAAGAAATACTTTCATATGTAACTAAATAAATTTAAATTGGATATTATCACCAGTTGAATCAGTCATAACGTTTCTAACTTTATCCCCTCATTATACTGACCGGTTTCCAATTTAATCACCTCATAATACTAACCAGTTTCCAATTTAATCACCTCGTGATACTGACCAGTTTTCAAGTTAATCACCTCATAATACTGACCAGATTCCAAATTTATCTCCTCATAATACTGACCGGTTTCCAAGTTATCACCTCATAATACTGACCGGTTTCCAATTTAATCACCTCATAATACTGACCAGTTTCTAATTTAATCACCTCGTGATACTGACCAGTTTTCAAGTTAATCACCTCATAATACTGACCAGATTCCAAGTTTATCTCCTCATAATACTGACCGGTTTCCAAGTTATCACCTCATAATACTGACCAGATTCCAAGTTAATCACCTCATAATACTGACCGGTTTCCAAGTTAATCACCTCATTATACTTACCGGTTTCCAAGTTTATCACCTCATAATACTGACCAATTTCCAAGTTAATCACCTCATAATACTGACTGGTTTCCAAGTTAACCACCTCATAATACTGACCAGATTCCAAGTTAATCACCTCATTATACTGACCAGATTCCAAGTTAATCACCTCGTATTACTGACCAGATTCCAAGTTAATCACCTCGTAGTACTGACCAGAATCCAAGTTAATCACCTCGTAGTACTGACCAGATTCCAAGTTAATCACCTTGTAGTACTGACCAGAATCCAAGTTAATCACCTCGTAGTACTGACCAGAATCCAAGTTAATTACCTCGTAGTACTGACCAGAATCCAAGTTAATCACCTCGTAGTACTGACCAGATTCCAAGTTAATCTCCTCGTATACTAATCAGTTAGTATATTTATATGATTTGGCTTTCACACTTGTAAGTAATTGCAAAGAAATAAAGAAAAAATAATATTTACATCCGGCCGGTTTCAAGTTCGTCGGAGCAACAGTCCAATGTGTAGTCAACTACGTTATCAGGACCAACAGTGTATATAAAAACAGATGGTAGCAAAATTTGCCATTTTTTTATTTCAATGCTATTTTAATGATTGATCTCTGGGTTAAGGGTTTTGATAGAGTTAAACTTCAGAGCCATTAACTGATAGTCATCACATTAGAGGCAATCAGAACCTTAACCCAATTGTCTCTGTTATGTTGGCTGAAAAGAAAGGAATCAAACAAATTCATCTTTTTAGCTTGAATGTTGAATCAGAAAATTGTACTTTATAGTGAAAATGATGACAGTTAGTCAACTAAATTATACAAATATATGGCAATAAATTACCTGTAGATTTGTGGGTGGGTTGGCAGGTGGCCCTGCTGTCATGGTTCTCAGGAACTGATGAGCTACAGAAACCTGGGCTTTTCTAGCAATGTCAACTGAATACTTTTTTTCTTGCACTATGATTTGTCTCCTTTTATTGGTCCTGTGTCTTTTCGGTTGTACTGAAGTGTTTTTAGATATTTTATGATACTAAGGCAATGGAATTTGCAAAACAAAGGCATTATTGCTCACAACTTTACGCTGAAAACCTGAAGTTTAATTTCACCATGTTGAAAGTATGTATTAAATGAGACAAAACCTGTTAATAATTCATGTACAAGTCTCAAATATGTTAACAAATTTGATATTGATTTATTTCATATATGAGACCATAGGATCCGAATACATGGTCTACATGTAGGCTTGTTCAATAAAATTCAATGATACATATAATTCAATAATAATGCATAGATCATAGCGCATTTAAAATACATTTGTTCTAAAGTACCCCTAGAAATAAAATGTCCCTACACTTCAGAACAGATTTAACGTATTGTACTAATGGACAGGCTATGTATGCTCAATATAATATTAAAACGGTGCATAGTTTTTAACTTTACGAGTGTTGCAGAAAAGATTGACAAATATAAATATTAACAAATATAGTATTCAAGTCAACGTGTGGTAGATTAAAGTAGAAATATGGATTTTAAGGACGGCACAATCATTTTTATCATGCGCTTATGTACATGTATGTGGTATAAACCTGTATTTGCTTCAGACATAGTAGTGAATAGGTCCTCTTGGATGTTTGCTTTACTGGTTTACTATTTAAGTATTTGCAAATCCGTAACAGATTACACATACTAGATTGGCCATTTCAACACTACTTTAACATTTTTGTGTTTAATTGAATTGTAGAGGAGAAGGTGGTTTTCTTCACCCATTGGTGGGTGGTTGGGTGGTAACCTCTTATGCCCCGGTGCTCTTTTGGCTAATATGTGGTGTGTAATATGTTGACAGCATTGTTTAGGGTGGTTTCCTTCACTAATAGGTCTCTCACAACGTCATATGAGTACAGCATAAAAATCCAATCAAACAAACAAACTTCACTCCTTTTTGGGTGGTTGAAGAAAACTTCCAGTGATTTGGTACCCAGTAAGTTAAGGGGCTTTGGATTAGGTAACAGATTTTTTGTATCATATTTTAAGCTCTCTATGCAAGTTCTGTGTTGTTGTTACTATGCCATCATACACGTATAAGCGAAAAATACATAATTATTATGTTAAAATCCGACACAGGATCATGTGAGAGGAGTGCCTTTTATTATGTGCAGCAACCAAACAGAACAAATAATTGTCAAAGTTCATGTTCTTGATGTTTTCCTGTCTTGATTGTCTGTTGATTAGCTGGGGTGCGTGGTCTTGGAGTTTTGAACAGAGAACAGTACGAAGTGAACCCAGAGGAAATCACTGTGTCATTTGCAGATGTCAAAGGGGTAAATAAATGTCTTTAGTATTTTATTAAAAATAATTTACTCTTTGTTACATTATGTAAAGGTGACATTTTCCTGTGCACAGCTTTTACTTTTGGAGTTAGATCTATACAAACAAAAAGACCTTTATGCAGTTCTTTGTGCATAATAAATGCTTCAAATCCTTAAAGTGTATCTTTTATAAAGAAATTTTTACTTTTTTTCGGATATAGGTAGCTGAAGCTAAACAAGAATTACAAGATGTGGTTGAGTTTCTACAAGATCCTGACAAGTTCACTGCTTTAGGAGCTAAGCTACCTAAAGGTATGTCATTGCTTATTACTCACTGCTGGGTGGTGGGATCCTATGACATGTGTTGTTTCAATAACCCATGGAACTTGCATTCCCCCACATGCAAGACCTTTCTTGAATGCGTAAAACTTAAGTTAAACAAAGAAAAAAGAAATAATTAGGTCTAGCAAAATATAAATCTATTAAGTAATATGTACATGAACAATCAACAAACGTTTGGCCTATCCATAGTCTTTTAAGAAGTCTGCTGTCTTTACTTAGCATTGGAAAAATGGAATTTTCCAGATTTTTGCTTCTTTCTCTCACTTTTTAGACTTGTCAGCAATAAAGGGCTAGCATTATACAACATTTATCAATAAGTTTATTTACCAGACTATATATAGTTTTATTGTATTCTGGGGTGGAGTGTTACCTGAACTATTGTCACCAGACTATATATAGCCTTATGATATATATTGTACCTTGTATAAGCCATACCTGAAGATGGAGTAAGTTCTCTCTGAAAGCTCGTATTATACAGAAATATGTATAAAATCATATATTTTTCGTTGTGTTTGGTTAGTCTTATCAAGCCTCTCCATAACCAGATTTATTTATCAATACGATCTAACTGAAGGTTGCGATCTAACTGAAGGTTGCGTGGGGACTTCCTTTGCCCTGGTGCTCTCTGAGCAAAGGGACATTTGAAAACCAATTTGTTGTGGTGTCTTGTTTTTTGTTCTGTAAATGTATTATGGCGTCTTCTATATAACATGTTGCCAGGGTCACGTAGGGTGGTTTCCTTCACCCGTTGGGCTGGAACAAGGTCATATACGTGTACGTGAAATAACCTTAAGCATGGCATTTAACCCCAATCAATCAATCAGTCATGTTGTGGTATCCTGTTAATGTTCTATGGCATCTTCTGTTTTGCCAGTGTCGTGTAAGATGGTATCCTTCGGCCATTGAGCTGGCACAACGTGATTTGAGTGAAATAACCTGAAGCATGTTGAAAAACCCCAATCAAACAAAACAAATCTATATATTATATATACGTCTTTGTATATATTTGCGTCATATTGCTCTCGCATCTGTCTTGATGTTACGAGAAATGAATCCACCAATGATGTCCTTGGTTTAATACTTACAAGGTACAGGCTACATGATATGTGGCGGCTGTTGCGCCCGAGCAACTCCTTCTGATGAAGACTCTAATTTTTTTAAACAAATCCAAAAAATAAAAATTCTTAACTGGGAATAAAACTCAGTAAATGTTTTAACACAAGTGTTACATTCATTGGAATATATTTTAAACTTTAAGTTGAAATAATAATTAGTTATTAAGTATCTGCTATTTCGTCACTGTTTTAGGTGTACTGTTGGTTGGACCTCCCGGTATAGGGAAAACCTTGTTAGCCAGAGCTGTAGCAGGTAAATATCAATTTTTTTCTGAGCTTATTATAAATTTATTCTTCAGAGAGAATGTCTAGTATCGGTAATACTTGAGTTAAGCCGTTAGACATGTAACAAAAAATGCACTTGATGCACAGGGTTCTGCCCTCGGTGGGCGGCTGAGTCCAGCGCTAACTAAATCCGCCCAGCACTAAAACGAAATCCCATGAGTGCCCAGCACTTTCAAAAAGCTGTACCTTTATTTTGATTTTAGTCAACTTGCGTAAATAACACAAAACAGAGAAGTTTGGATCATGTCTATTGGGGTGAATCTTCCATGCTGCAAATCGCTTGTTGTCGTAAATGACATGTCTAACAGTGAAAGATATGAACTCTCCACGTTTGGACTGCATGCAATAGTAATGTCGTTAACCAAGTAAATGTACCTGCTACGGAGAGAGCAAGCAAGATGTTATTTCATTGTATCATAGCAAAGTTTAAAAAGTGATATTACCTGATTACTGTTGAACAAACCATGGAGGCCCCTGTTTCATTTGGTGATTTGGCAATGAAACGACAAGTTTCAATCAAAAATGTATTTACACAAAAGCGCCAGAGACCGGATGAAGGTACAACGAAGAAAATTAATCTCTGCAGTTTCTGTTGTTGTTTTCTTCTGATCAGTTTCACCAGCATCAATTCAGCGATATTTACTCATCAGATTGTCTGTGGTCATGATCTAACATTTACCTAGCAAATTTTTTAAAAATCTCCCAAGAGTGAAAGGGGGGAGCCCCACTCTCGTTCTCTCACCCCCACTCGAACACTCTCGCTCTCTCACCCCCACCCCCCACTCAAACACACACGCACTTTCCACCACTCAAACACTCTCGCGTTCGCAATTCTCCTTTTGGATCCCACCACTCACAAATTTATGGGCAGAACCCTTGATGCAGATAAATCTACACATACGCAAAATATCAAATCAAAACAACAAAAATATAAAGTGTGAACATTAAGATAATTAATTCAAGGTTGGCAGTCATGTTGGAATTACTCATAATACTCTGATAGATCTTTTTGTATTATTTTATCCCAGTTTAAATATTGGATTAAAACTAAAGGGAGGTTTCCTGTACAGTTTGCCCTGTGTTCCACAATTTAAATTATGATATTATCACCAGTTGAATAAAATATGCTTCAGTACAAAACTGGTATGTATGTTATCCATGCAACAAATTAATAAGTGTATCAATTAGTGGAAGGGAAGAAATCACTGTGAAGAACGGTTTCCTGGGAGGAAATCAGGTCTTGGTGTCTGGGGAATATATAAAAGATAACGTTTTAAACACATTCGATTTTCAGTCAAGGAAATGCCACAACACGAAACAAAATGAATAAAATATAATTTCAAATCTTGAGAAAACATTTCGGTCACCCGAGGGATAAGCTTTGAACCTTCTCGGTACGTACATGTAGCTTCAGTTCAGCCAATCAAAGACATTCAAGTCTTATAGTTACTTCAGATACAAGGGAATTATGAAGAAGTCTCAACTACATGTAGGTGCAGTTACTTCTGAAGTTCTGATATGGATTCTTGTGGTGATGCATGCCTGTTAATATCATAATATTACACTGTGGTGTTATATGAAAATCATATGATGAAACAATCCCCTGGTCAGAAAAATATCAGTCCAATACTTAATACATGATGTTACTTAGCACTTAACTTAATGCGCTTAAGATGTCTTGGTTGGGTGGGAGCAGGCACTTAACTAGCGTCCTCCCGTCATTTTGGACAAGAGGATTTCAGTTTTGTGGTAAAAAGACAGGCCGCTTAAATACACAGGATGGGATAGGCGTATAGAAATATATGTCCAAATGAATGCTGCTTTTTGGCAGTCAGTGGAAATCGGCAATGTGTAGTATTGAATTGCTTCTTCTTCTTCGGATAACATCTTTCGCTGTAAACAGTTTCTCTCGCATAGATCTAAGACAATCTCGCAATGGATAGCGGAAGAGAATAAAGTCGTACATGTAGTAGCACCACCTAAAAGCGGTTTCCGATCACGCTGGTAGTTCGGTTTTGTACACTCTTTTTTTTTCGGAAACAAGGCTAATACACTTGTAGGTTGTTGATGTTGTCAAGGGAAACGATAAAGTCAAAAATGTCAGATCAACAGCAGAAAGGTCAAACAAAACAGACAAGTTTGTTTAAGAAACAGAAAACAAAGCCTGAACTGCTGATAAAGATCGCTGGCAAAAGCACTGTATCCGATTCTGGGGCCGTTTTATACAAAAATGCCACGCTCAAAAGTTTTCATTAACCAAATTGGACCTATTGAAGTGTTAACGTGACACTGACCACAAACGTCCTTTCAAATGCTCCATATCAATACCAATAAGTCCACCAAAAGTTTATTTGCAGGAGGAGAAAAAAAAAATAAAGAGAAAAAAATACAATTTGAGATAAAATGTTGGACCCCTAACAATTCGGAAGTTGACGCAGTGGTCTTATTCCGTCTAGTTGGGAGTCCCTTTCCTGGAAGCAACTTTGTGAATGAAATGTTGTTTTTGAAATCGTTATTTAAGGGGTTTTATTAATTCCTGTATTAAAATAGCAGCACCATGTGGCTACACTTTCATAACTTTTTTGCTATTGGTCCTAGAGCAATTGTCCAGAGATTCCCCAGTTGCTACAGTACATGTTCATGTACCTCCCCTTAGGTGAGTCAAAAAGTGACTTTACTCACTTATGTCTGTGATGGAGATTATCACCAAGGAATAAACATCCATGTGTAAAGATTTTCTTAATTACGTGGACCATAGACATGATAGAACTGTAAGGATTTGGTACATCTATCTGGTAACAGTTCAAATATCATACAGGTAATTTAACCTTTCTGACATCAAGAATTGTGTCAGTTATTGAACTATACGCTGTGAATAATGGTCTACGCGAACTTGAACGTTCCATTGATTTAATATCTAGTAAAAGCAGGATCTATTTTTTTTTTTTTGTATTGTCATCATCACATAACTTATAAAGATGAATTCCAGTCTGACATAAAGTATTGTGATTATGTCACTGGAACAAAACGTAGCATAGTTTTGACTAGTTTTATGAGGAGAAAAATTCTCAGACATGGGGACTGGCGATCACAAATTCATCATCAACACTTTTTCACAGGGTTTAGGGACCATCTTGGAGATCATGCACGCCTGCTGCTCAGCTTGTGAGAGCTTCAAGACAGTACTTTAAGTCTTACTCCCATTGGAAAAACATCCTCTCTAATTAACGGAACAGTAATTCCAGTTTACTTGGTCATATTTCTTCCCGTGCTCTTTAATAGGTTGGTGGTTCGGTTTGAGTTGATCCTGTGCCCCGGTGCTGTGTGATTTAAGGGACATCTGATAAGCCGATCTGTATGTGATGCTCTGCTTTGCGTCCTGTTACTGTCCCGCATTGTATTGTCTATTGTCAGGGTTGATGATGGAGTTTTCCTTTCACATTGGGCTGGTACGCTGTCCTGTGAAATAATCCTATGTATGGCAAAACCTCCAATCAAACAAACAAACATGTCCCTTTATACAATTCTTTTTCACAAGTCTTTTTTGCTTTACTTTACAATTCACACAAACATAAATGTAATTGAAATTACCGTCAGTCCTGACTTTAAAAGAACACAAAACCAAAAACAATTCCTCTACTAAGCCAGTATTGTGTTTAAGTCTTTAAAACGCCATTGTCTTTATATTGATCGCCAAGTCTGTTATAAAGAGGTACATCTCTTAACTTGCTTATTCCGAGTTTCTGGTATTCCAGGTCACATGTATACCATGCATATACACAACCAGCAGGCTCTCTTGACTAAAGCAGTATGTTTCCACAAAAGTGTGTCCTGGGCTGATTTAAATCATTAACATATATAATTTCAAAGACAATGGACTTGCCGACAGCTGTCTGTCAATTACGCATGCCCACTGACAACCGCTATAACATGTGCATTACTTTGCCACTGCTGTTCTCTTGTTTATCGAAGTCACGATAAAACTTTGTTCCAAAAGCGCAATAGCAGGCTTGTGTAAATTTATTCACAGTCGGCCCTATTTACATTTGTTAGTATGAATTATTTTTATTTATTAGTATTTATTTGTGTTTGTCCTTAAGTCGAATCAAGATTCAGTCAACCATGACTAACGACCTACCTTACGCTTTGGAATCCTGCTGTTTTTCCCAGCTTGT
>JAVFBZ010204185.1:0-10832 GCA_032466195.1 Katharina tunicata
GCACTTTTGTGAATGTTCACAGCTCAAACGAATTGGAACAACAGGAAAAAGTGCACACAGTTAATCAGAAAAGAGAGATTATGAACTACAAATGAGGAGGAAATTTAATACTGATGACATGAACAAGAGTAATCATGGCTTAACAATTTTAACCATTTCCTACAAATACATGAAGTTGCAGTTACAATTTCCTTTACAGAGGGCCAGTCCAAGAGGCATGGCGGGGAAAAAAAAGAGAATACAAGAATATCATTGCCGGGAAAACAGCGGTCCAAAATTTTGGCAATGCAACGGCAAAAAAAACAGATGCATGAAAGAAACATAGAAAGGGAAGAGTGAACGAAAGAAATGTCAACAAAATAAACAGTCCGATAATTATACAGCGCCAAGAAAAGGCATGTATAGTTCACTCATGGTCGAATGTAAGCCGGACGGGCAATAGTGCATGGCAGCCAGCCTTGCTAGTCACAGCTGTCGATGCCTTTGACTGCTGAAAAGCATGAGTTTTTCCACACCCTTTGCTATTAGCAAACTACCTGGTCTAGTGCATACATAAAGTATGGGGAGTTCACTTTTTTATTTTTGGCCGGAATAGTCCAGCGCAAGAGCATCAATTAGCGAGTGTAAAGCATGGGAAAACAGACACGTCTGTATTTCTGCGCATGGTGATACCCGAAATATACTACGTAAGGTACATTGTTTTATTTCAGTTGTGTTCATTTCATAGGCATATGTTAGATAACAGTTAAGCCACAAGAATAGACTAGGCCAGAAGCTAGAGGATCTATAAGGTCTTTTTATTTTAAAAATGACATCGACAATGAAAGTCGCAAACCGTGCAAGTCTGACGGTAACTGTTCGGACTTACACGGTTTCACCGTCGGCATGTTAGTTGGGGATCAAGGTCAATGGCCTTCATTGCCTGAATTTGCTTCCCATTTCTTTTCTTTTTTTGTGGTCTAATACATGTTTTATTTTGCAGTGTATGTAAGTCATATTTATATTATTAGGCCTATACATTTTTGTAAGTGTAGGAGCTAGCTAATGTAAACTTGAAGTGGCGGGAAAGAAATTGGAAATCATGTACATTTCCGGGAAGGTTTACATATTCTCTAGCCGTGCTGAGAGGCTATATACACCATCTGAGTCAACTTAGATGCCTAAACTTCCAGGATTCTCTAAAGTTTGTTGGACTGTGTTTTGATGTCATACTGAATGTTATTTCACTCATATGACAGGATTGACAGCATGCCAATTTAGTACATACTCTACTCATACTCGAGACAACTTACAGAGCGCTTAAATGACATTAAAAAATATACATGTTTGGCCTCCAACAGTTGGAATAATTTGACATTAAACCAACTTGCCTGAGTTCCATATTACTTTAGCACTTTTGTGAATGTTCACAGCTCAAACGAATTGGAACAACAGGAAAAAGTGCACACAGTTAATCAGAAAAGAGAGATTATGAACTACAAATGAGGAGGAAATTAATACTGATGACATGAACAAGAGTAATCATGGCTTAACATATCTTAACCATTTCCTGCCAATACATGAAGTTGAATTTACAATTTCCTTTTTAGAGGGCCAGTCTGAGATGCTATTTACACAATGTCAGTCAACTTAGATGCCTAAAGTTCCACAATTCTCTTCAGTTTGTTTGACTGGGTTTTATCTCATACTAAAGGCTATTTCACTCATACATATGACAGCATGCCAATCCATCGGGTGAAGGATTAATATGATTGTATGAGTTTTATCTCATACTAAAGGCTATTTCACTCATGTGTATGACAGCATGCCAATCCATCGGGTGAAGGATTAATATGATTGTATGAGTTTTATCTCATACTAAAGGCTATTTCACTCATGTATATGACAGCATGCCAATCCATCGGGTGAAGGATTAATATGATTGTATGGGTTTTATCTCATACTTATGGTTATTTCAGTCGTATGACGGCACGCCAACCCAATGTGTGAAAACAACACCTTAACACACAAAGAACCACAACAAATCGGCTTCCTGATGACCCTTAGGTCACCATGGTACAGGTAGCTCCTGCAAAACCAATAGCCAGAAATCAACATGAAGGCCATGTGACTTGATATCAATATTCTACTGTCAACAATCAGCAACCCCAAACAGCCATCAAAACTGCAGAAGCAATTTTTTTCCATCATGGTGCTTTTTCCCATAACAAGTTCAGTAGTAATCTTGTTGTTTTTGTTTTTAATTATTTTTTACTTGACTGGCGTCTCATGGTGATAAGAGATCTTATCGGGAATGAGTTCCTGACTTTTCCAGCCATCTGACTGCTTATTTCATAACAATTAACACAAAAAATTCCTGTGAGTATCAATCAAATATTATGACTAGAAGAGAAATCTGACCTCTCTCGATTCTTATGGGTTTTCGACAAAGCCTGCATGCTGGTTTGAGCTTGTTGCTGTCTGCGTTCCCTCTCCCTTCTCTGCTTATTCTGCCAAACAAAAAACAATGTTGTTTTCAATTACAATTGGTATCCCTTATCTCTTCTGTCAAATGATGTTTGTTTGTTTGATTGGTGTTTTACGTTGTACTCAACAGTATTTCACCTACATGAAGACTAACTAATCTTAAGAATTTGCGTTGCAGGTGAATGGCGGAAAACCGGGAAGAAACCTCTTAAAAAATGACATTTTCTAATTAAAGTAATTTATTCAATCATTTGTTGCTTGGTTTCTTAAAAGGTTCTTTGATTTTCTTTAGTGGCCTATTTTTTTTTTCAAGGACTTATTATTCCCCTAGTTTTATCCCTGATTAGCAGCATGTTTTTAGGTATTTACTTTACTTCTTAATATTGAAATTAAGTACAAGATTGATAGATAGGAAAAAAAGTTGAAGTAGGAGATGTCCACTTGAGCAACTACTTACAACAGTCTAGCTATTTAAAAACTTGTCTGTAACCATAGTGTCTTGGGAACAGAGTTTTTAGTGCTTATGAAACGGAGCAATAAAGCAGTTATCTTTATACCATATTTACCTGGTTAAAGAGTCTTCGACCTCGCTGGTATAGCGGTCTCTGAGCACGAGCTGTGTCAACCAGCTGGAAACTACTCTCATCTTCCTCATGATAGTAAGCGTACTGGCTGCCAACTCCCCCAAATGCTGAATTATATTTCCCTGTATTGTGGAAACAAATTAACTCATTTTTATGCTTTATCCACATCAAAATTTAGGATTCACATCACTTGTGACATAATTTAAGAGTCCCGTAGCTATAGTGTTAGCCAGAAATCAAAAACAGGGTGTCTCAAATCACTTTTTTTCAAAGAAACAGGGTGTCTCATTTGACATTTTTCCTATCTTTCCCATGTTAAATTTGACTGAATTAGGGTGTCTCCAATGGATTCCAGGGTGTCTTAAAGACACCGAGACACCCCTCTGGATAACACTATGCCCGTAGCCCTTCTTTGATAATGTGGTGACAGAAGGGCTTCAGAGTACCTTTTTCATTTGAACCATTTCTCGCAAAAAAAGCAACTTGCAAGACCGCTATGCTAGTAAATGGAGATCACATGACTTTTCATGCATACATTATGATAGTGCCAAAAACCACAACAACTCATCTGTTGCTAGGAGACAAAAATAAAGGAAGTAAAATTAAAATTTCAGCTCACAAAATTCATTACAAATACTCTAAGATCACCATTTAGATGTTGATCTTTATATAAGGAATAGTTTTTGGCCAGCTCAGGTGAGGTAATGTGTAAAACATTTTTTTATTTTTATTCTACACAATGAGATCTGCTGAGGCTTTTCGATACGTTTATATAACATAAACACGCTACCTAAAATAAAGTTATCACGATGGATATTTATAGTAGATTTCTAGGGAAATTTTAAGCGGGAAATGGAATTTAAAGTTCTTATTTTAAGTATTTCAATACGTTTATCCTTGCAAAATTTAAATGTCCTATATCCAAGGTGCTCTAATAGGCTTATATAATACTAACCTATTTTAAATTTGGCTTTGATAATCTGGAATATTGGCAAAAAATTACATTATTATATCTTGTGTTTTCAATTAACTTACCCAAATATCGCTTGTCTTGATAGGTAGCACCTGTCCAATCTGACACCTGGATACAAGAAAATTTAATACAGTTTAATTTTTATCTAGTATATCAGGGATTCAGTTACGCTCCAATTGGGGCCTAAGACAGTCCGAAAGAAAAATGCAAGTAGCCAATAGGAACAGTTCTTTGGGGCGTTTGAACTATGCTTTGTTGAAATAAAGATTCACAAACTTTTTTGAGTGTTTGTTTAATGAAAAATTACGTAAAAGTTTTAGAATTGTCAATGAATCGATGAGTGTCATCCCTCATGAACGAGTTCTCACGGCTGTGTATGCTGTGTATGACGAAATATTATGTGGGCTTAATAACATGGGCGCTGTCACGCCAGCGGTGTATGGAGGCAAGCAAAATTTTCTTTCTCTACATTTATACAATATATATACAAATAATGGATATATTGGTAGACTAATAACGATACAGATCTCTGCATCTAACTATTAGCATTCTACAATAAATAACTTTATGCAATGGCCTTACTCACGACTAAAGTCTTACTTTTTACAACTTATTTTTTATAATTGTTTCTTTATATTTTTTCTTCTGATTTTTTTTTTTAGAATCACTTCTAAGCCATTGTAAAACCGTAAGGTGTTCCATGAGATGATCTTTTGTGCTCAAAATCTGCATACCGCCTTTATTGAATATATAGCTGACGTACAAATTTATCAAGATGTTTCCGCAAAAGTCAAAAATATTCTATATGCAAAATAAATAACTTAAATTTAATGATGAGAGCTACTTAAAGAGTGTAGTTTGTCTGAATTTGCTGCTTTAGTTGATTTTTAAATAAATGACAGTATATTTTTTGCCAAAGATGTTTACGGTTAAATGTATATATCTGTCCTCCTGTATTTATTTTTAACTGGGGACTTCACATAGGTGCCTGAGTAGAATTCTAAAGAAATAAGACAGTACATGTTCAAAGTTGTAAAAAATAAAGGATTGTGTGAGAAGTTAAAATCCAGACACCTAGAAATTCCCCCTTATTTAGTTAATTCCCACATAAATTCAATATTTGGCGAGTTTGTAGGTCGGAGTAGCATGTGTTGTTGTTGTTGATTTAATTAGTTTTGTGCAAGACAGCGTAGCCCTGTCAATCTACGCCACAGTTAGATGGAGCAGCTCTCTTCAACCTGAAACATGCTGAATACTTTTCAGTCGCACAACTCTAGATTCTAGGACTATCCTTGTGTCTGACCAGTTTATTGGTGTTTAACGCCGTGAAATATGGTTGATGACAGCATTGACGGATGCTAACAATACATTATTATATGTGGCAAGTCACTGAAATAACATTGTCAGTTTACTTTCTTACATTTAGCGCAAGGACAATCTCGATGAAATCATTATGTTTTGACAAAAACGTCATTACATATCTGCTCCATACGATTATCAATATGTTACAACAACAACGACAAGGTTTGTCATTCCACATGTGACAGCACATTTTCAAGTTACCTTTCCCAGTCGATCTCCTTTTGAGAAAGGTTGATAAGGCATGTCTTTAAACTGATCGGGAATAGCCGATGGGCCCCATCCATTGGCATTTTCCTGTATCATTGGGGGTATAAAATGAGCCATTTTGTCTGAAGTTTTACCGGCTGCTCCCAATGTGCGTAAAAATGGCTGAAAACAACGTGACTATGAATGAGCTCTCCGTGTAAGCGGTGTTTGTATAAATTCGTACAGCATTATTACAAACCCTGTTCAACATCCTTTATGCGGAGAGAAGGTAATGGGTAATCAGTATTTTTGAACAATTATCTTAAATAAGTGTGTACTTTTGGTGTGGACTGAAGTTTTTTTTAGAATTATTATCTTAGAACATACTGTACAGTATGAGAATAAGAAGATATATTTAAGCTTGTTAATCATAATAATACGATGTGAAGTGAAATATATATCTGCAAAACTAAACGCTCCCCTTACTCGGCCATGGAAAAGTTTTGATGTACATGTCAAGTGTTATGCGGAACTTGACGAAGGAGTTTTACTAAGTTGACATCAGCTGTAAGTTTGTTTTATTCCCCTTAAAACCTTGTACTTTTGGCAAGGTGTTGTGTTTATACGCGCACCTGATTCGTTTACTTGTGTTATCCTGATGAAATGTAAAGCTTTTTTCCTTTCCCTTTTTAGTTTCTATTCCAACGGCCTGATGGCTGGCCATCCTTCTGACAGGAGACCATCCAGCATGTTCAGTTTATGTTTACTCTCTATATATTAAGTTTAGGATATAAATGTGTATTTAATATTTGCTTAATAGATGCGAACACAATGCGAACAATAGCTACTTTTTCGTAATATATTATATCGAATATTCTTAAAAAAAAAAAAAGTTGGATTTGAGGGGTGCATGTTTATGGATTTATTACATCAATCATATTGGACTAATAGATGAGCTGTCAGAACTCGGAATGTAATTTTTTTTCTCGCAGCTTAAGGGTCGTTTGTTAATAGTCATAAATAGTCATCTTATCTGCTTATTGAAATTACTAACCTGTTGCACATGCATGCTTAAAGACCCACAGGTGAACATTGAACAACAATGAATGGTGTCTTAAGAAACAAATTCCCTAACGGAAATTATGAATTAATCAGTAAGTTGTCATATTTGCATGAGATTGTAATCTGAAACTAAAACTTTACTATGAAAGATTTGGTTTCTAATAAAAAAAAATGATATGATCCAATTTTAGGACTGTTTCTCCATCTAATATAATATATATGTAGATATTACATGTAATTCGTGTCGGAAGGCTTATTTGTTGGTTGAAATCTTAGTTGTTGGTTGGAATTGACATTGAGTATAAACATCCATGGTTCAGCTTTGGACTACTTCGCTGTACCCGATCTAGGTTTGATTTCCTCAGTGCACCTTAGGCATCAAAGGGAAGTTTTTCTTTTGGCAGTTCGACAGCCAGGCTTTTATGAGGTTTCGATCTTCACAATTTTCGTCCATACATCCGCAACACCAAGTTGTCAAATATAGGTGAAATACTCTTGAGTATGACGTTAGACACCAATCAAATAAATTAATAAATAAATACGCTTTTACCTGCTGTTTAACTATAAGACAGTAACTATAACTAACAGCATGGCTGCATGATGGTCTGAGTGAATTTTCTAAAGCAGACCTTCAGATAATCTTAATTTGGGTCATCAACTTTAACTAATATTGGGATTCAAGGGTTGAGTACCTGATGTGGCATCTGTGGAGGTTACTTCTAAACGCTATTCAGTTGGTGACATATATTTTTACACATCTTTAGCAAAGGTGTGTAATTTAAATATATTTCGAAGACAAGTCTGGTAATACTTACATGAGAGTGTCCGGTAAAAATTACCCAGATTTAAAATCTGTGTTAAATTGGCTTTAGGACTGTCTTGGTAAAATGGCCAGCAACATATATATATTTTTTTTTTAAACATTCCAATCCCTTACTTATCCATGAAACCAATACCGAAATGCCTGCAAAAGGTCTGTATTGAACAGATTTACATCAAGCAAACCTATAAACAAAATCTGAAATATGCTAAATTTACTGGTTTTTTGTATTTCAGTGATTCTGCATGGAGACGACATTTGGTGCTGGTGTGTATTCCCCTGTTACTACGGTAACAAGTAGAGGTATATAATCAGCTTACTAATTCACAATCTAACAGTTCAGTTATTATTAACAAATGTAACAAAGTGAAGAATTGATACTCACATTGGCTTTAAGTTCTTGTTAACAAAACAAATTACGTAATTAATGATACATGTAGGTGAAACCAACTGACAATGGAGATCATTTGTACATAAATTTGATCGCAGTTGAAGTCTGAAAGTTACACTAAATTAATGAGTTCCTTTTGTTTATTTTGTAAAAGTTGTTTTCTGTTTCTCCCCATAATTTAACCGTGCTTTAAAAAACAATGCATGTCTTAGATTGATTGATTGATTAATTTATAGATTGGTGCTTACATGTAGCTCAGTGCCCAAGGGTTTTTAAGTCACACAACCAAATAATGTGAAATGTTAGCTATTTTGGAATTATAATATTCCTTCAGTGCCAAGATGAATGTTAACTCATAATATTCTGCCCTTATCTAGAGGTCATGTATAAGCAGAGAAATGAAAAATGTTTACATGCACGTTTTTACTTTGTGAAAATTAAAATTGATTAACATTTATTCATATTATTCCCTGACAAAGGTAAATAGATACAGTACGCACAGAAGTTAACTTCCCTCAAGTCGCGACTCGTCCGATACAAATCTGCGTCCGAGACGCACATCGAACACACATTGTAAGCCAACCAAATCCTCTGGCGGTGTGCGTCTTGTTTTCCAATCAAGTCGCGTCTTGTTTTAACTGAACGCGAATCGAGTGTCTTGTTTTAACGACATCCTTCTCATTCACACTCATTATTTTATTTCTTTTACGAAAAACTAACCTGATTTAATTTATTATGATTTACTGTGAAAACAAAATCGGACGACCCTGATGAGGCCGGGCTTAAGCGACTACCGAGTATCTAACTACAGCTGTAAACACGACACATGGATTTAACAGGTTTTTCATTCATTAATAATATCGAACCAATATTACAGCCTTTATTATAACATATTATTTGTGGCCAATATTTACTGATGAGCGGCCGTATTTTGGCTATCACAGGTCCTAAAATAACTTTCACGTATTTAATAATGACGGCCAGATCTCCGCATGGTTCATGTTTTTGTGTACACCAATAACTGCCAAGGCATTACGGCGAAGCAGATAGCTTTTGCCCTGATCAGTAAAATAGTTGCCAAAAAGCAGCGAATAAATTGATTTTGTGAAGGCTGCGATCAGAGGACGATCATTTACAAGTCGCGGGCAATGTGCGTCCGGTGTACGTCTTATGTTGGAACATGACGCGTCTCATCCGCACATTGTGTGGAGTCAAGCCACGTCCGATGAGGGAAGTAAGCTCTTGTGCCTTCTGTAACTAACAGTTATTAACCCAGACTTATTTACTAACTGAATCCTAATAGCCTGCAAGTATGTAGATTATTACCCTGCTCCATGCAGCTGTTTTCCTTATCAAATAAATTGTTTTGAACTGTAATCTTTATACATGTAGGTCTCTTAATTCGTTTTCATACACTCTTCTGATTCAAAGTATATATATGAGCTTATGAACTTGTTTATGCCTTGTGTACTTTTCACCTGTTTGATAAAATTGGTATTATTTGTGAGTCTGGTGAGAATTTCAGGTGTGAGCAGCATCTTCAAGGTGACGAAAAGAAAATGTTTGTAAACACTTGTAGCTTGTTGTACATATACATTTCTGAACAGTCTCCTGTTGATGTTTAATAAATTTATATAAACTTATGTATCATTACAGTAAATACAGTGAGGCCATTCATAAAAAAAGTGTGTTTACTATAACAGGCCTCTAAAAAATTAGTTGGCAGGCTTTTCTTTTAATTTCTTTTATCACTGACCTGAACACCACACACATTTCTCATTAAGAAAACTCAACCGGAAGTCAAATTTAGGTCCACAAAACTGTAGTATTTCAAAATTGCAGCCATTCTAAAAAAAAAGGTGTTTACTGTAACAGGTCTCTAAAAAGTTAGTTGTTTGTTAGTTTTTTTTCTTCTTTTCTTTTCTTTTATTACTCGCCTGAACACCTCATTAAGAAATCTCAACCTGAAGTCAAATTTGGGTCCACAAAACTGTGTAGTATTTCATAATTGCTGAGGAATTGCAGTAGTTGAAATATACAAACTTTGAACTAACACTTTTCTGATATCAGTAAATAGACATTTTTTCAGCCAAATAAAGGCTAATCTGATAAGCTTACAACTTTATTTACCCAGAACATTTTCGGGTAGGTCGGGTTAATTTATGGTGAACACATATAATGTTATGAATGACGTGAGCTTCCTGTCAATTCCCAGCCCCAGTGATCTCAGCTACTTGTAAAGCTGGAAGCTGAATTTTAAATATTTTATACCTGTGCTGTCTTTATTTGTTGTCAGTGAGGTTGAGGGTGGTTTCGTTTCCTTATTGGATTAGCATGCAGTCATGTGGGGAAAAAAAATCTTAAATACGGCGTAGAGCTAGACGCAATCAAACAATCGACCATTGCAGTAAAGAAGTCCTGATCCGTGGACAAAGTGTAGTTTCATTTTGGTTTTCACTTTTGAAGAGAGAAAAGCTTAAATTCATCAGTTGTAATGGGTAAGACAGTTTGGCTATAAATGTGCACAAGATTAATCAAATAACTTCATAGTAGTTCTTTTAACAATCAAAATGCCATTAGTTACATGTATATCCTTTCCACTAGTATTTAGTAATTACGGTATTACAAATACTAACTGATTGAATATTAAGTCCAAATTAACATATTTTGTTTTTGCTTGTTAGGAGATGTCTTCAAAACTGCCTTTTGAGATTAAGAAAATTTAATTTAAGTCAAATCATTCTTGTGATTGTCTAATCAAAAGCAATGGTTTGAGTTCTATGTTGGATTTAAACAATTACAATGTATGTTCAGTTGTTCTGTGTGCTTCTACAGCTGTCCCAAATAACATTGTCTATATCCGCTTGCGTCATTTCCTTATTTGTTTAATAACTTTTTACTTAGTGTGTGTCTTGTTTTCTTGGCGACTTTTGACACTGAACTGCGTAGCATTAAGAAACCGGTTTGTTGTGAAGTCTGTTTTGTTTG
>JAVFBZ010204207.1:3299-13568 GCA_032466195.1 Katharina tunicata
CCACCCAGTGGTTACTTAGTTTTAACTGTGACCAAAACAATAAAAGCGGTGTACCTCATAATTTAATAAGATTTTATAAGAGGTAACAGTAAACAGGAGAAAAAGGAGAATTAACCAGTTCAGTTGCGTGAATTCTTAATTCTAGTCCAACACACACACTTATAAATTGACGATCTGCGACAAATAATGCCATCCGTATTCAAATCCGGGGCGTTAATTTAGATCAAACGAAAGTCCATATTGAATAATAAATATCATTTTTAATAATTCATCAGATTTCTGAAGTGAGTAACTAATGGTTGAAATTTACAAACGTGTCATGAATGTGACAGTGTTGATAGTGAATATTTAGTTCACGCAAAGCATACGTTCCAGCGCCATTAATGTCTATTAATTCGTTCGATTTCCTTAACAATACACGTGTTATACAGGGTGTATCAATGGCATGTATTCATTTGAAATAAACGATATTCCTATTAATGCTTCCTTGGTCTTTGGCTCCCGCTGGATAATGACTATTAATAGGGTCTCTGCTTGAGGAAAATCCTATATCAAGTCTTGTCATTAACCTTCTGATTGGCATTGATCTACCCGCAGGAGTCGAAGCGACCCTAATGAAGGCACATATTTACCGTCAAATATTTATGCTTTTCTCCTCAACACAAACGATGGGGTAGTTAAGGACACGGTCTGACAGCATTCTTCGAGTAAGGTCATGTCTGCTAGATCCTGGTCAGTGTGGACAAGAGGTTTGCAGAAGGCTGCTGAACACAGGACGACAATCCCGCTACATGGCAGGTTAAACAAGAACCATCGGGGCAGCCCACATTGATTCTAGCTCTATCACCACGAACACACTCTTAAGCAAACCAAGAGCAGATGCTGGAAACCGTTCTGGTTTACACGCAATCTCCTCATAAAGCTTTGGCTTTTTCTGAATTAATCCAGGCTTAAGGAAAAGCCATTGCCGTGGTCACTTCTACTTAAGATGACTTCTGTCCAAGACTTTAGTATTGGATTCCGGGGAAAGTTTGTACAGGAATCTAGGCACGCGGTTATCAAGTGAAGATAATTAGAAAAATTAGCTCCCTTGAATTAATGTCACTATTTCAAGAAAACATATTTATTCATCTACGTATCGTTTAACGTCGAACTATGTAGGCCTGTGTGTGTTTCTCTAATATAAGGTCGATGCAGGAACAGTGTTTTGTGCAAAATCGGGCGGAGGTCTTCGGAAAGCACCGGGCAATCTCTGTTGCCCTCAGCATCTTTTGGGATATACCTATATTAACTACATCAAATGATGGGGATCCTGAAGCTAATGCTGTACTCGCTGTTAAATGTCTACACATAAAACATCAGTGGGTTCAGGTTGCGTGTAACAGTTGTTCTCAAGACATACACAATTCTTATTTCTACTTATAATGAAAGCCACATCACATCGCTGCATGATTTTAAAATTAAAATTTGAAGCTTTTACCATATTTTAAATGTGCAGACCTAACGAGAAGACAACAGGATAAAACCATCAGCATCACGTTGTTAACAAACACTGCTTACTCATTTTGTTAATCCTGGTATGATAGCAGTGAGGGTCTTATCAATATTCATAGAAGTTACGACAGATTTGTGAAGTATTCTCCCTGGATATTCTCCCGTTACAAGTGCTAACAGTATTGTCCTTACAGTTGGCACAACAGCTTCTAAGCTGACATTCATCTAAAATTACCATGAAAAGATTAATTATTTAATCCATAAGCATCCCCAAGAGTACCCTAGACTCCATCCCCTTCTCAAAATCCCCCACCCCCACAGTGTTACATTACTCACATGTAAGACCTTCATCGAAAGCCTAGTACCTTGTATTTAGGAGAAACAGCGTATGTGTGGATATCGTAACTGTATTATTGTTTTCTTTAACCATCCACAACCATCGAAACCATCAAAGCGAAAAATATAAATCAATTACTATGTATATTCATAACATTTCCAGTGCACAATTGCACTGAACCCAATATCTAAATTCTTGTATACCTGTTTAATGGTATAAGCTGTAGTAATTAATGAAGAATTCGTCCATTAAGGAGAAAAAAGTCCAAGGTAAAACCACGCAAAGTGTGATTGATGTATTTGAACTAGTATGCTGAAAAATGCCATTGTAAATCAGGCTAAGACAACAACAGTAACACATCAACGTTACTCCGCGTACGGAACAGTTAAATCAAGAGTCTCCATGATTAATCATACTTTACCCAACATTCACACAAAAGTGTAATTGTGAACTCCAAACCCTACAGGCATAGAACAGCAATTGACATACGAGTCTTCTATGATAGGAATGTTTTGAACATATGAAGGTTCGTCCACAACAGCTCTAATGGTTCATTACACACTAATGATTATATGTACTTTAGTGTCATTGTTGCTCATTTATAAACAAAAGCAGGTCTTCACCTTGGATGTCCTTAAAATCACTAATTGCACTATTTGAATTTAAAGTGACATGGTAAAACACTGATCATTCACTACGCTTGGCAAACAGAGCTTGATTGATACCTATGATGGAGATTATTGCTGGCGAAACGTCAGCGAAAAGTCTGCAAATATGACATTGTTTTTAACTGTCAACAATCACAACCATTCCGGTCATCTAAGACTGGTGCAGAAAGAAAAATTAACTTCAAATGTATGCTTATGCGGATAATATACGTATTCACTAATTAAACTCTATTTATGAAAACTGAACCGTTTGTATATCATATCTCTAATAATAGGTTACAACTTTGCATGTATAAAGACACTGACGTACAATTGATTGATGTAATACAAACGCTGAATATACTTCTGATCCGAAATATAATACCAGTATTTCATATCACATTGGCTCAATACTGGACTAAATGTAATCAAATCCTGCAAACAATGTGACAGGTGCTTGGTTTGGTGGCCGACACAAGCTTATAGTAAACGCTCTTTTATCAATAAAGCTCCGAGCAGACTTCATTATAAGGCAACTTGTTTGGCAGAGTTTTGTCGGCAATGTGACAGCTGGCAATGTAGTTTCATCGACCCAATTGTGTGTTATCCTTCAATCTGAATCTCAATTTATCCGACACACCCGAAATAATCTCGGCCAAGCAAATAATCCCAGATGGTGTGGCTGTCTGTGTGTGTCATACAGTAATAATCGAGAATATTATGTATTAATATGCTTTTAATAATAGTTTTGGTAATAGTTTCAAACAGGAGGACTGTAACGGAAATAATACTGAAATGTAATAGCCGATGATTTATTTTAAGCCACCAAGCAGCAAAACATACCATCTGAAGTCATACAAGACTTTCTGTAACATGTTGAGAATCTCGTACTTTCAATGCTTAGCATAGTGTTAACCAGAAATCAAAAACAGGGTGTCTCAAATCACTATTTTCAAAGAAACAGGGTGTCTCATTTGACATTTTTTCTATCTTTCACATGTTAAATTTGACTGAATTGGGATGTCTCAAATGGATTCCAGGGTGTCTCAAAGACACCGAGACACCCATCTGGCTAACACTATGATGCTTAGTAAGAATAATATACTACGAAAGTTGAGATTACTAATACCGCCAGATATTCATGCGCAAAAAAAATGCTTGTTTAGAGAGTATAGAACACGAAATTCGTATGTTTCGTTAGGGTTTTACGCCGTACAGTACTTAATGGCTTAAATGACACCATGGCAGGCAAATGGGTGCAGTAAATTAACTTGGAACTTGTTGACAAAGTAACCTTACTGACCACATACAAAACATACGGGCATTTAAAGGAACCAAAATGTGACATCGAACAGCTAGGTCAGCATCAAGTCATAAGGCCCGAGCTCTCGACAACAATTCGCTGGAGGACAAAGCAAACTGCTTCTAAGGCCTCTATGATGTTGACGTGATAATCCTGGAGTAACCATTACATAGAAAGGTCTCATCAAGGCACCATGTGCTGTCTTTGTCAACAATTAGGTCATACAACAAATGCAGTCGTCCTGAATCTATTAAACAGCTTTGTTTATATTACCATAGCACAAAACGTTAAGCTACAACAGGAACCTGTGCAATGTTTTCCTTTATGGGATTACTCTGTTTTACATGGACAGATTCTATATCATATTGTGCAGGTTGAAATCGTGCATGGAAGTTCAACCCCACGTTTAACATCTGCCAATAAGATACAACACATAATACTTATACGTCAACGTTTATAAATTGCTAAGGAATGATCTGATGGTATCAAATCTTACATGGCCTGCCATTTGTCATAGCCATACTTGAAGTATCCAGACAGCAGGTTAACTTGGCGACGCGCAGTAAAATGTCTGGGCTCTGGAGTAAGAGAACTAAAATCGATATGCACAATTTGACCACAGACGACAGACCCAAAGGTGGTATGGTGCGAGGAAGTGGATACAGCTGGACAATCACCCAAGGCATTATGGGCTCACTGATCTAATTATCGGACGGCATAGTCAAGTCTGAGGAATGGATCAGGGGAAATCTCTCGGGTTTAAAGCCGTCTTGGAGATTAACTACCTCTCAGATAAAGCGGATAACGGGACACCACGCAGCGTGTTTAACATATAATTAACGCGTAATACTCAAATTATGCTAACTATGCATCTTGCCTAAATCAGGGTCACATGCAATCAAAATACAATACTAAGCCAAATCTACATCTTGCTTAAATCGAGACAATAATACATCGACATTTTTCAACTCCGCCGTTTAGATATAGCCAAGCCCTTACACTGGACTTCATCAAAGTTCGTTTAATTATTCCTTCATTGAAGTTAAGACAAATTGGCCCTCCCTCTGGTTGATAAACATTTCAAATATATATTAAGCAATAAGATTGCTGTTAATATTTCGATTAATTGACAATACATGGAGTCCATGGAGATAATTCTCTATAACGCTTGGGGTTCGAACGTGGTATTGTATATGTCTGTTTTCTTTGATATCCATTATCCTGGACGTTTAATGTAAGTAAATGTCTCTGTTTTTTTCCAAATAGAGTATAGCCTTGAGTCTGTAAAAGAAATGGCCTTTAAACGCCTAGGCTTGTTCCCATGCCTTCACAACACATAAGATGCGAGCAACCCGACATAGGCTGTCAGACGACATAATCACGTAACCCTGCTAAATATTTAAAATCTTCAAACAAACAGTTGAAAGAAACATTTAACGAGAGTATGTATGCTAGGAGCTATACTGTGAAGTACAACAATGTAAAAAATTATGTATTCAATACAATATACCTATCCCCTATACCTATAATAAATATGTATGTGTGTTACATATTCGCCACATATTTATCTCGAGATGCGTCTATCCAGATGTTATCCAGAACAACTCGAGATTCAGGTCTATCTAGAAACGTGTTTCTGAGAATTTATCTAGAACATAAGATTATTTATCGGCTTTGATAAGTCGATATCCCTGTGCCAGTGTGATTACCCTTTATAAAATATATATATAATAGAATAAAAGAATCAAGCTATATCCACTTCCAAGTAAATCCTCTATACGATTAGAGACGAGGGCAATGGAGCGTCACGAGATTATTATTTGGCACACCTGTCAATTACGTTATTTCTTAGCATTTCACGCGTGTGGTTGCAGACGCTTCCAGTGCCATTGTGCTCTCAGAATTACGCGGTATCAAGAAGTTGATCGTCGTGACGTACTGATCCCACATTGTGCTCTCAAAATTATGCGGTATCAAGAAGTTGATCGTCGTGACGTATTCCCCCATTGTGCTAGCGCGACGTCTTATATGTGAAATAATCTCAACTAAATCTCCTTAAAACAACAGTAAATCGCAGAAAGTTAACGTTTTTGGATCCATTGATTGCCAGAGACGGTATAGTTGACGTAGAGGTACGATTTGGCCACCAAGAAAAGTCTCAAACAATACGCTATGGTGATTGGGAATTTGGGATTTAAATTATTCTCAAATAGGCCTAAAGGGGTAGTGTTTCAATAGTCAGCAGATTGAAGCGGGTTGGGTCACCAAGAAAAGTCTTCAGAAATACGATGATGTTACATTAAATAAAATAAAGGGTTTACCACGAGATGCCTAATACTGTACAGTTGCGTAAGTTTGTCCGTTGTGTCATCACAAGAGATTACGTCAGAGAGTGTGGGTATAACATACTGCACGCCTAACTTAAATAAACAACCACACCTTTCTTATTGACTAAGATGACAAAGCCCTTTACAGGGCTTCAACGGAACAACATGGTGTCATCTAACACCCAGTGATGATAGTAAAACGGGATAACAAAGTGAAGAAAATAAGAATTTCAAAGAAACAAAATCATCATAGGTGGATATGAAAAGCTGCAACAAGTATTAATTGATTTGGATTTAACGTCGCACTTGATGACAGTTTATCACGGCGTACCAGCAATGGATGAAACCCAAGATAACACGGGACATTCAGGGAGCACAAACCGAAAGAATCGGCTTCCTGAGGCTCCTCAGCACAAGGAAACCAGAAGCTCCCATCAACCAACCACCCTCAATTGAAAAACGAGTTTTCCACAAATATAACAACCCTATTTATCATATTGTACACTTAACCCAGCTCAGATTAGAGAGTAAAGGTTTATCACTGTAGCTAATCTAGCTTATCACAGATTACATCATACCAACAGACTTGCGTTAACACACCCGATAGTCCACGACTGTCACGAACAGCCTAGGTGCAGTGTTTGTAGTCTGTAAATCATGCACAACGAGCAATAAAAACAGCTTTTATGCGCTGTTTATAAATACAATGTATACACAATTTACCTGATATATATTTAGGTACACAGCTGTGGTTTATATCAGGTAAAAACATGTTCAAAATTCAGTATTCAGACGGTCTGGATCCTTAAGTTAAACCCAGTAGCCATTAGTTGGCGGGGTTGTATAACTTAAATCTACAAATTATAGATTAAGACATTTTCAGGTTTTATTGGACGAGATTATATGAGTTATTGTCTTATGACTTAATGACTACGCCTGATATGTCTGAGGTGCCTCCATACTGACTGAAAGCAAACAAAATGGTCAATATTTTAGACAGAAATTTAGGACGGAATGCTCTGACAAATATTTTCTTTAAATTTGGGGTATTTGGTTTGTTGTTTTCTTCTATGTCCCTTTATAAGGCTGGTTTAAGTCCAGTTGGCCATTTGGTGTTTCGTATTTGGCCGGTTTCCCAGTGGTCCTCGATGTATTGGTGTTCATATTGGATTTGCGGTTAATATAAACAGATTGCTACCATATTTGAGACAGCTGGGGAATAAGAAAGGCAGCTGTGTGGGTATAGTTGGGTTATTACAAGGTTTGTGTATATCTTTAGCCTGCTGATATATTTGCAGAGAGTTCACGGAGATCGGCGCGAACGAAACGCTTGACTACGCTCAAACATAGCACGGGTCTAATAACAAGTAGGTTTTGCCATCGCCTATTTCGATTTCAACATACATACGTTTGGATAATTCAATAGAAACGGATAAAGAGCTGTCAGCTTTCACAAAAAGGCCTAATGACGTTTCCAACTGGTTGGGTGTGTCGCGTTTCACTGTACATACATAGTGAAGAATTTCAATTAGAGAATTTTTTTTTTGTACGACACAAATTTCAATATAAAGGTATACCGTATTCACACAAAATAGACATTACGATATTTAAGTAATGGTAGATTTTTTTTGGGACAAATTGTTCTATTGTTTTGATTAATGTTTTTAGATTCTATCAGACATGTAGACATATAGTGGAGCTAAAGATCAGATGTTATCAAGTAACAATGCTTGCTACTTAGCCTAATGCAACAGTAGGAGAGATATCAATGTCCAATTGTCCAGGTTAAACAAACATAACCCAGTTATTTGAGCCAGAAATATGTGAAAGATTAGAGAATGAAGCAATGTATCAATTACTTTAAAGTTGGAGTATGTGTATTGAAGAATTAAAGATACATGTAAACGTTAATGTAGGGATATACTTACATGTAAGGGTAAGCAGGGCCCATGCTGTATATATTAAAGTGGTCATTGCATTAGTAATAGACCGCATGGTTGTAATTAACGTCCAAACGCTCCGGGGGGATACGGTAAATATTCCTTGTCTCCTGTCCCCCTTCGACAAGCCTCGTATCTGGGCTATGATTCACAACCCCTTTGTCTAGGCAACCATCTCTGAACTCTCAATATCCAACACAACACAGCTAGAGATTTGATGCAGGCAGTTCAGCAAAGGAAATCTACGAGCACTCCTTACGGTAAAAATCGAGCCTTTTGTTAAATGGTCTGGGCGATATGAGCCCTCGCTCAGGGAGACTGATCGCCACTTAGCCCGTTACTGAACAACAGTTATGTTTTAGACAAGGCTTAAAACAGCCACTGATTTCAGTTGTACACTAAACCGAAATGTACCGACTGCTTCTAGGGCTAAGGAGGATCTGTGAGAGGCCCTCACATGTCAGTTGGGGATAAATATCCAGTGGTAATTGTCAAACGGATGGCGGTTTCCTGTTAATGTTTATCGGTCGTTCTCCAGACCAGTATAAACCATACAGCTGCTCTGTATTGCTTGACGCAGTCTGGTCGTGTGTCCTGCGCACTGGGTTGAGTCCGGCTGTTAAATGCTCAGCCTTTCGGCACACCGCCCACAGGGAACACCACAGTGTTTGATCAGACTTTGTACTTGTATCACGTCTGGTCATTCACAGACCCAGTTAACAAAACATATAGGACTGTCTGTTGGCAAAACGCTACATTGACGTAATCACCGGAGAGCGACCAGATTTTGTGTGACACAACATAACTCCTTTCACGTGTGTCCGTATACTTAACTAGGTCATTGTGACTGTACAACTACAAATAGTGGACAATCCCCTATTACGACATGGTATAGTCAAAGCTGATTATATCTGTCATTACGGCTGGGATTGTACATGTTTAAAAATAATAAAAGTTAATCAAGGTTATAAGCTGTCAAAAGAGTGTGTCTGGACATCGGAAAGCGCTGACTGAAGATTATACAACATGATGGAACATGAGGTGGAAGTTCATTTGATTAACCCACTTTCTTGCCATTTCCATTCTGTGATGCTCAGTTTTTCTCCGAAGAACGTTAACCGATTCGTTGATTTATTTTAGATTAATCAACAATAACAATTTATATACAAGCCGCGTAACATTTAAGTTCTTTTGTCCAAACAATAACGATATATTGTAGTATTATAATATATATATTGTAAATAGTGTAGGCCTACTGTCATACTCTCTAAATTTATAAAACCAATTAAACTGCGATTTTTTTCTTATAAGTATTAAACCACTTCAGGCAAATCGTCGTCCAAAGAACAACCAACTCTCACTCTAAAACAACAACTTGAGCAATTGGGGCGCTAACTAAACATCTAGATAACATCTTTCCACTTATTACCCGTGAGTATACAGATGTCGTCTGTTCTTTAAAATGGAAATAGGCTTAGAATTCCTTTAGGCAATTTGTTGAATGAATCAAAATATCCACTTATGCGTTATATATATAAATCAATTTATCACATACAACAAAATATACACGCCACTACCAAAGTAAAATTTGTATTTATTTAAATCAAACGTTTTACCATAAAATGTTTTTTGTTGTTGTTTATCTAAGTTCATGTATCACTCTGCAATGGGGAGAAATTATTGAGGATAACATATTCTCATTTTGATGAGATAATAAACAAACATGAAGTTTATTTTATGTAAACATATATTTAGGATTTGTGAAGCTTAGATATGCAGCCTTTCAGCAAAGATTCATCACAATACACACAGGTGTGGCTTTGAGTGACTATGACAGCAGGTTAGTATTTAGCACTATCAAGCCAATCATACAAAGATCTGGGGATGTGACGACGTCTCCCGCAGATTTGAAAGAGTAAATAAAATAAGTCGTGTATAAAGTTGTAAAACTGGTATCAGAGAGTTGGTAGCATGCCCGAGTTGTTGTCCTGTGGTTCATACTGCTTATACCGAAGCCAGTGTAGGCGACTCGTAGACGTGGGTGAGGTATTATATGACTACACATGTTACTGTTATTGGGTGTTCAGGTTCTGCCCAGACTGACATCGCAGCTATTTGGCATCTTCACTACTCCACCTCATCGATGACCAATCAACCAACCAACCAAACGATCGATTGGTCGGTCAGTCATTCGGTCGGTCGGTCGGTCGGTCGGTCGGTC
>JAVFBZ010204229.1:0-13566 GCA_032466195.1 Katharina tunicata
ATAATTTTTAAAGCTTTAATCAAACGTTGAATATGTCTACAAACACCAAATTAACCAAACGACGATCAATGTCGCAAATTGCGGCCAACTGACGTCAGTTTTCCATCGTAAAAAAACAAAACAATTTACACAAGCTTTACATTCAAATATACATCATTAAATCACACATTAACTATTCATTTGTTAAAACAATTGAAGAATATTGACTTCTTTTACCGACAAAACGGACGATGGCTTGAGATTGTCTGCGATGAAGGTGGAGATGAAGACATCTGCCTACTGGTTACTGGCGCCCGCCAAAATGAATTCTTGCTTACGCGTGAACTACCGTAGGTCTATTGTTTATGTTCGTTTTTTTTGTAAATAAAAATGCTAATTGTACATTTTCGCCACCAATCCTGATAAATTGTTTTAGTTTTTATTTCATAAAAAAGATCTTTTTCTAATTGCAAGTTAATTATCTTCGTGGTATGGGTTCATTTTAATTACTGAACCTTGCCCACAATTGACGAACCTTTAGGCTATATGGACAATTGACCCCTTTCGCAAAGGTTAGAACCCTAGGGTGCTTAATAGAACCATTAAAACGCCAGGGGTTCATTATTGAACCTTAACTGAACCCTCTTTTCTAAGAGTGTACGCATTTGTTGTGTTATCCCCTGTCTGTATATATGACATATCTTTATATGACATATGACATTATGTCTATCGGGGTTATCTATAGAGACTGTGCGTAACACATAGCTAGCTAACAATAGAACAATATTTACTATCTAATCTATATATACAATAGCATATTTTTTGTGTCTTTAGAAAGTGACCGTTAACAGTGTTTTCAGTTTTGGGATGACACTCTCTGATACTGAACAGATTCTAGTTCAGAAAATTCTGCCGCTGGTAGGCTACTTGGCCTGACCAATCGACCGATATGACGACAGTTCACCTCTATTATATATGTTATTTGACTCTCTTGTTGCATTGGTCGTTTTGTATATTGTTACGTCAAATAGTTTGATTTTATTTCTTTATTTTCTTTCTTGTTACCTGCTCTATGTTGATTTTTATTGGTGTGGAATTCACTTGACGTAGGCCTATCTCCTTTAAGAGGTATATCTATAGAAGTCGATACATTTAGAATAACATTAAATATTATGGATAAACAACTTCTGAAGTTGTTTATCCATAATATCTTATGTTATACTGTTTACTCCCCCCCCCAAAAAAGTAGTTTGATAACCCTTATTTACTTAAACACGCTAAGTCTCCGTGACTAAAATGTCTATCGGGGTTATCTATAGAGACTGTGCGTAACACATAACTAGCTAACAATAGAACAATCTACTATCTAATCTATATTAGCTCTGTGTTTAATTAATACACGGACGACTTTTTGTTTTATCTAGGTCTCGTTTAGTTGTTATACTTTCTACTAAGCTAACCGGAGATTTCAGCGCTTATACCTGTAGGCCTTCCAACCAGGATTGGATCTGACGATGTTCACAGTTTCTTTACGGTGAGCTTCATAACACTATTTTCCATGCACCATTATCTCATGGACCGATTATATATTTTTATAACGAGTAATCACACTGGCACAGGGATAGCAACTAATTAAAGCCGATAAATAATGTTCTAGATAAATTCTCAGAGACAAGTTTCTAAATAAACCTGAATCTCGAGTTGTTCTGGATAACCTATATATGCGCATCTCGAGAAAAGGCAATACATGTGACCGATTATATATATATTTTTAAACATTTGAGCGACACCAAGAGAAGGATACCACCATTAAGACTATGTGGTGGAGTGGTCAAGAGCGTATACTCTAGAAGTGTGTGCACAGGATCCACAGATCCCCCTCACCTCTGAGTCTGCGAGTTCAAGCACTCGCTCGGACTGTATGTGAGTTGGTCTGCAAACTATAGGCGGAAGGTCATGGGTTTTCTGGGTTCTGCTCAGTTTTCCTACCACAATATAGCTGGCCACTGATCTGTAATTGGGACATATAGTCCTGTTGATCTTACATCCTAAAATAAACAGTACTGCTTACCATCCAACTCTTATTACCTTTTCTCGAGACGTCTGTAGGTTACCCATAACAACTCGAGATCAATATCTATCCAGAAACTTCTCTCTGAAAATTTATCTAGAACATGATGATGATATATCGGTTTCAATTAGTCGATATCCCTGTGTCAGTGTTATTACTCTTTACAAAAAAATATATATATACGTATTTCTAAACGTAGAGAAAAAACTGTTTGCATGCTTCCACCGTGAATCGAACCCTTGACATCTCTCTACCGACACAGTTAGAGTAGCTCCTGGCCCCAAGGATCACGGATTTTCAACCAAATAAAGACTGCTAACCTAATTTCTCCGCGCAAAGCACTGACACCGGACACTGAAGTAGCGTCTTTCTCGCCTAGATATTACTCACAAATCTCTTTATTGATTCAATAATTCTTACATTTTCTTGCGCATACTAGTATATATTCTCTGACCCTGCTAGCCGGAATCCGGGGGCTCGAGGGGAGGCATGCAAACTTGTCTATCTCTATATTTATTTATTAAAATATATACATTAAAACGTTTTCGTTTTTTAAGCCTGTAGTTTGTATGTACCGATATGAGAGTGTATTGTTACTTGACCTTTGTACGGGGGTCAACTGACATAGTTATGTTTAGATGATAGTTTGGTATCAGTGACGTCAGTGTGGTCCTAGTGCGTCAAGTCTTACAACGGGATGGACTGCACAGTAGTTTTTTTCTGTGCTAGAACATGTAACCCTGTGTTTAACATGCACCAGCTGTAACGTTCCTGGCATATTGAAGTTTCGGTCACAAATATAGCTCGACTCCATATCTTCAGCTAGACGTTACGCAGCTACACGTACATGATCTAGATGTTGGCGTGACAGCGTTCTCTTCAGTAAAGGTTATGCATACCTCCAACAGCACAGTTTGAAAAATACTGTTAGGATATTCATAACAAATATAAATATTTTGCGTTTTTACCGGCTTTTGTGTGATGGCAGGCCATTTTTTTTTAGCCCATTAGCGGTATATTTACCGCTGCAGACAATATTTGTATCGCAACCTCTCAATGACGTTCACAGCTATATTCAAAATGCCTACAAGGTCTGTCACCGAAGTGAATCAATGGACCGTTTTATACAAATGGTGTTACGGGGTTAAATCATTCTAAAATAGAAAAATAAATCATTGTCCCCTCCGTCGAGGTATTTTTCTCAATCTGGAGAAAGGATTCGATTTTAGTATCGGGGTTAAATCAATCTAAAATAGAATATATCTTATACATCCCACGTCGAGATATAGACGTGAACTATAGAAACTCTCGCGAGAATATGAATTTAATATGTCGACTAATCGTTATATATTTTTGTTACAGAGCTTCATTTAACCACGTGATTGGATGTGAATAGATTATCTCATATATATAATCAAGAGGCATGGAAAATGATTACGTTATATACGTTTTAAGGTTATTTCGTTCGTCCATGTAGGGCCTACTAGAGGGCATAATATCCAGAGGAATTTGAAGGCGAAAAGCAACAACATGGAAACTTCAACAGAGATTAGAGGCCGTTTTAAACCAGAACAGAAAGGTAAATGCTACTAAGCCAAATGTACCTTGTATGCTTTGTATATATTATTTTACAATTTTATAAAACTATAGTTTATTTTATAAACTGTAATTGTAGGCCGAAACATTTAATTATTTTTAATTTTGGGTGCAGGCCCAGTCTCTTCTGTTTTGATCAGTTCTTAATATTGACCTTTCTCTTTTCAGAATACGTTCCTACTCGTTATATGTTAGCGATTGCTGGACATTTAGGGGCTTTAATTGCCTACATGGTCCGTTTCAATTTGAGCGTCGCGCTGGTTGCCATGGTGCACTCTACAGAACCTAGTGACGTCAACATGACATCTGATGACTGTCCAAATTTGTCGTTTGACAATTCCAGTCAATCAAATCAGGTAGGCCCAAGTGTTAGCATATCAGCATAAATATTAGAAAACCCACACCGTAGATAATGTAGTTGAATTTCCAGCCATTTTTTTCTGTGAAAAATCACGAATGTGGTACTTAGTTACGAAGGTAAAATGTGCTCTAAATACAAACTGGAATAAAAACTCAAAATTGGACAAACAAAATTGTATTGTATGTTCTACAGTTTATGGAAGCTCATGGCGTCCACTCGCGATCTCGCTCCATCGAGACACTTACAAAAGAAATAGAAAAACGCGAGATTTAATATGTAAATCTCGTGGTTTTCAAATTCCGCTATCTTAAAGGCGAGATCGTGAGATTTAACAGTTAAATCTCGCGTTCTCGCTTCCTAAATTACAAACCACGAGATTGTACATAAGAATCTCGATATGCTGTCTTTTTTCTTCAAAGAGTTATCGTCGATGGAGCCAGAACGCGAGGTTTAGGCCTACCTCTTAAATATCGCTTTCCGGCGAGGGTATACGCATTTCAGACAAACTTTTATTGCCTTTTTCAGACATTTAAGATTTTGTCAGATTCTACTTTCAAAAGCATATTTCTCCAAAACTATTCATCGTAGAAACTTCAAATTTGTTGCACCGCAAAGAGCACAACATGGGCCAAAAAAGCAACTGTGTCTCTTTTTTCTAAGATAATCCCTTTGCATTTATTACGGTTTCCTTATGTTGTTTAGACAAAGATGGCTCTAAGCTAAAATTTAAGAAAACGAGGCATTCTAGTAAATAAATTAATTTATTTGGTGTTATAGCTGTTGCACTTCAAGGAATAGGACTAGAAAAATGCACTTTATTTTTATATCTCGTAATAATTTTAGAAATAATAGCTAGATCTTCAGTAAATACATATATGTGTAATCTTGGGAATACAGGCTTTTCACAAATATATATTTTTGTATAAATGTAGAGAAAGAAAAATTTTCTTGCCTCCCCCGGGATTCGAACTCGGGTCTAACCGTCGGTTCCTGTTAATATTATTCCCGGTAAAGGGCTTTGAAAAAACTTTTGTATCAAAATCGACCAAAGGAGGTCCAGCAAGACCTTAAAAACATTACCGGTTCGCATGACTGCTCCGGCAGCTCATGTGACCACACCGGCTAAACATATCCCTCTTCTAGCATAACTAGGGTTATATCTCAACAGTAGAAGCGAGTGGTTGGCGGTAGCTTCTTGTATTCTCTGAGCCTTTAGGGGTATCAGGAAGCCGACATAAGTGATGTCTTTTTTTTGTCCTGTGGTGTCTTGTGTGTTTTCGTCTATTGTAGTTTCTTTTTCCGATTGGGCTGGCACGCTGCGGTATAAGTGAAATAACATTGAGTACGGCGTAAACCCCCAATCAAACAAACACTCGCAAGGGAAGAAGAAATTATACATGTTAAAGCTTAGGCTGAAGTTTTCATTGCCACGTCTATCTTCCTGGGGCCGGTTGCTCAAAGCAGTGTTAGCCGCTGATACCAGATTAAATCACTAATCGCGGTATTAGAGAAGGCCTTCAACATGGCGTGACGTCATTTAAACTAGGATTAAATTTAATACTGCTTTGAGCAACCGGCCCCTGATAAAGAAGTTCTGGCTCTTACTTCACTTACCAATCTGAATAATTCCAGGAGCCCATTATCTAGAATGCAAGTTCTTTGACTTAGGACCCATGCACGATGTTTGCACCTCGCTGTATGAAAAGGGCTTTAACTTGCACGTACTGTGGTCAAAATAACACAATTATTAAAGACAGTAACAAATAAAATCTGCATTTTAAAAACTGCCCATTGAAATGAACGGAAAAGACTATGACGATGGCAAGGCTTGTTTGAATGGGTTTTTTGACGTACTTTAGATTATTTCACTCATATTTCGGTGGATGACGGATACCACCTTTAACGACACTGGCAACACAGAAGACATCACAGGACACCACAGGACGCACCACAACAAATCTGCTTCCTGATGCCCATTAGCTCTGGGGAAACCAGGGCACAGGAAGATCCCGCCCAAACCACCCGATGACAAGGATCCAATTAAATTGTTAATCCGCTGCCGTCAGTTACAGGGGCCGCGCCGTGGCTCCGTGGTTGAGCGTTGGACAACGGAACCCCCTTCACTGTACCCGGAAAAGGTTCGATCCCTCCTCTGGACGTGAGGTATATAAGGGAAGTTTTTCGGTGGCTGCGGAGTTCGCAGGGTGTTTTTTACTAGGCTTCCCGGTTTTCCACCATACACCGGCGACGCAAATTATTAAGATTAGTAAGTCGTCATATAGGTGAAATACTCTTGAGTACGACGTTAAACACCAATCAAACAAACAAACAAGCCATCAGTTACAAGGAATTTTCCACAATTGTGCTCTAACGTACGAGAGGCTCGGTATATGATGTCATCGTTTGCATGTACACAATATCCTGTGTACGCTACGTGATGGAGTGCTGCATATTTCTAGTTAATGGACTCCTGGGAATGAGCCTCGACAAAGTATTATGGCATAGGTTGACAAAAAGTGCACAGAAAATATGCCAGGTATTGACTTATAATTTTGTCTAACAATGGACATGACTAAGTCTGGGTTTGAAATTATTTTTCACTTTCTGAACGACGCATGCCTGGATATAGTGCCATATCTCAGCGCAATTAAGACCATAACAATGGACCAATCTTGAAAAATCCGATCTTGTCTTCATAACTTCAGAATAACAGGTCACCACAGGAGGTTTACCTCGGTTGACAATGGACATGACTATGTCTGGTTTTAAAAGTATTTTTCACTTTCTGAACGACGCATGTCTGGATATAGTGCTATATCTCAGTGCAATTAAGACCATAACAATGGACCAATCTGGGATATACAACTGAGAACATAACACTTTGTGGAAGAAAACCATATCTATTTGCTGTTCAACCAGCAAAAGTCGATTGGTTCAGATCGGTTAAATCGTACTGTGGTTTTGTTTCAGTCAACGGGCGAGTTCGACTGGGATCCAGAAATTCAAGGTACAGTACTGGCCTCGTTCTATTACGGTTATGTTGTCACACAAATTCCTGGAGGCTGGCTGGCTGCGAGAATTGGCGGGAAATGGCTCGTGGGTTGCAGTGTACTGGGCATGTCAGTTTTGACGCTCTTCACACCATTGGTTGCTCGACTCGGTATTGGATATCTATTGGCTGTCAGAGCTATTATGGGGATATTCGGTGTAAGTGCTTTGGGAAATTGTATTTCTTTTTAAATATTATTTACACAAACAGAAATAACTATTGTTTTTTAATTTGAAGTTTTAATTTATGTACAACAAGGTTCAGTCTCGTACTCCAGGACTGGGTTGTTCAAAAGATAACCCACGGTCAACATTTCGTAAAATAGTGGGCTGGCGAGTGAATCGTCTAAATTTTATAACCAACTTATTTGAATTTAAACAGAGAAAAAAAGTTGCCACAAGGCCGATTCAATTTGAAGTCTGCAAAAGGCAGAAAAAAATAGATAAAATCGTGAAGCAGTACCATCTTATCACATGTAAACTAACTCGCTACAAACATCAAAGAGGGATAACTCTTTCTAGGTGAACAACAAGATGGCCAGTCAATACCTCATTCTAAAATAGAGATTCAAATCATTCTCCCACCGTCGAGTCTTTGATCTGGTATTCTTCTCAATCTGGAGAAATGTACGAGCCTATTTTAGTATGTCAATACCTTAGAGTCAAATACTCGACGGCAGAGAGTATGATCTGTTTCTCTATTTTAGAATGTCAAAATATTCGATTCGATAACCTCACGTCAAATCTGACTAGTTCCGACGCTACCAATTTGTTGTAAATTCTGGTTATATATTTTTTTGTCAATAGTACAGACACTCGGTCCTCTAAGGGTTGTAACGAAGAATAGCTCGGAATACAATTCTTGGTGCGAAGGTGGGGCGCCATTTGCAGCGGCATCAAAGTCTCTTTAGAATAATTTAACTTCTCATTGAACTATTAATTAGCTTTAATTTGTCTGATAGCTATTTCCAACATCAACCAAATTAGAAATCTGGACATTGAACTCAAATGCTCCGTTAGTAAAACTGATAACCAATTTGAGCACATTGGCCGGAACCTATTCTGACTGGTTGACACTTCTAGGTTCTACTGGATATGTGGTTGTTGTCCAGACGTTATTTCTTATTTCAAATCACTTTTCTTACAGGGAGTTTTCTACCCTGGAATGCATTGCATGCTGGGAAAATGGAGCCCTGTTATGGAGAGGACCCGTTTATCAGCAATCACCTATTCTGGTTTGTATCAATCATTCAATCAATGAAACTAAGAAATTAAGTTAAAACTCCATCAATGAGCCAAGCAATGGAATTGGCGCTTGTCCTCGATTTGTTTACTGGAGATGAGGGCTACTAATCTTTGGTCACATAAACTAAGCATTTCGCTTCGGATTTTTTTACCCCGTGGTGAACGGGGTCTATAGATCTTACTCACTCTCTTGTCGGCGCTTTTGTTGTTGTTCTTGTTCTTGTTGTTGTTGATGATGTAACACTAACTAAATGGCCTATTTCTCTGTCAATAATGTTAGGATTGTTCTGAAAATTGGGCAATATATACCTGATAGCATTACGCAAGTCATAACGGAGCCGGAATTTTCAATTTTACCATGGTTTTCTCCAAAGTGCATACAGCACCAAATGTCAAGGCTTTGAGGCATATTTTAATAATACATGCTTCAAAGCCTGCAGCCACATGATTTGTATTTGCAGCAGGCCACGGGGTATGTCTCGCAGTGCGTTTTTTTTAAATGAGTTACTTAACACATAAAAAGACGTGGGTGTTGATGACACGGGACGCAAAACACGATCGACGCGATAGCCTGATACCCGGTACCTAACGCCCCTTATAGCTCAGCTCTTATTCCACTCAGTGCAGGGTGGGACAACAGTCTCCATATGTGCTTAGGGAAATACACACGCACTCTACAAAAATAAAAATAAAAATCGTGAATCTATCCACGGAACATGCTGTATGTGGCTGTAGTTTCCTTTGAAACAAATTTAAACACCCAATTATCTTTTTAAAGAAATCAATAAAATCAAAAAGAAATGTTAACCATTAACCAACTTATTTTATGTTTTCCAGGTGCGAATGTTGGCATAGTCCTTGCCTTCCCAATCACAGGTGTGCTGTGTCAATACGGATTTGCCGGGGGATGGCCTTCGGTCTTCTACGTAATGGGTAATTACCGTAATCTAGATGATCCACCGAGAAGCTTGACATAATAAAGCAGCAAAGGACCTCCGAAAAGGATGCATTTTGACGTTCTCTATATTTCGACTTTAATTAGGCCATCATCAGGAGGAATAAGTGAATTGCCTGAAGTCGAAATATAGAGAACGTCAAAAAGCATCTTTGCGGAGTTTCTTTGCGGCTTAAGTATGTAATTACCTTTCTGTCGACATTGCTGAAAATGTGTTCATCGATAATCCCATCAGATATATATATTCAATGTCTGGTATTATCACCGTTTTGTTAACTTAATATTTCTCATTGAGATTGTGTAATCCGAAAATAATGTAGATTCGGTAAGAACTAGTCTCTTATATTTGCTGATTGTAAACTATAGATGTAAATAAACTAAAACCAATGTAGTACATTGGGGTAGCCTAATAATAGGAATCCTGGCCTACCTATCCTGTCTGAAAACGTTTCCCCCTGGGAGTCAGTGGCATATAGAACCTAGAACACAGTTATGCACTAGATTTAATAGGCACGGTTGCTTCAAGATTCTACATTAAATTGGATTTAAAATACACCTGAGTATAACATATTGATTTATTCATTCATTTGTATTCACTCCTTGCCCACTGGGTAACCATACAGAGTTGCCATACATGGCGGACATTTATTACATGTTACATGTTTTAAATACATTTTCTATATATTTAAGATTTTTTTTGATTGATTTTATGCTCATTTTGAAACAACTCTCTACATTTGATAGCACTTGGTCTTATGTAACAATAGCGTGGTAACAAATATAAACAGTGAGAGTAACACAAAATCTAAGAGGCTCACCGGAATTGTATTTGAATTTAAGATTGGTATCTCAGTTCCCACAGGCTCAGCTGCTGTACACATGGAAACGTTTTTTAATTTACGTTTTTAAATCTTTATATTTTACTCTGCATACGCAGGTACAGCGGGTTGCATATGGTTTGTGGTCTGGTGCTTCGTGGCCTACAACACACCTGAATGTCACCCACGAATAACACACAGCGAACTGTCATACATACAGAACTCTATCGGAACCTCACAGGAAGTATGTTATTACGTTTAACTCCCACTCGAACTTTTTTTACCAAAATTCACGACTGGAAATGTAATTAGGATATTGCTTAAATATGGCGCTAAATTTCGCATCTTAATTGTGCGTGGTTGGGTGGGAGCCTTCTGTGCCTTGGTGCTCTCTGAGCTAAGGGACATCAGGAAGCCGATTTATTGTGGTGTCCTGTTTTTCGGGAACGCAGTCATACGAATGAAATAACCTTCAGTATGGCGTAAAAGGGCAATCAATGACACATGAACAAACAATCAATTCGCATTATGAATTTCATAAAGTACACATATAAGAAAGAATATTGTGGAAAAACAAATTTTATTACAAATTTCGATTTTATTACAAATTTCGATTTTATTACAAATTGCTTTTCAGTACGTCAACGCTATTTGTAATAGCGTAACCAAACAAACCCGTTTATTTGGTATTGGCTACGGAAATATCGCCGATTGTGTCAAGTCAGTTTATTTGAAGCAAAAGTACGTTCATATCCAGACTGTTACTATAAACCCATGGCGGATTGGTTTATACAGCGCTTCACTGATTTTTCCACAAGGCACGGGTTACGCATCGTCTGGACATAAGTGAAATACCCTTAAGTGTTATACTCCACGAAAATGATGAAGCTTTTTTTTTCTTTTTCAAAATTATTTTTGCCTTGCCATTTGATTATGAAACTTATATAATAATTATGTTGGATTTGTTGAGTTAATTCTCTGTTTCTTCGACCACACAGAGAGAAAAGCCCCCATGGCGGTCCATCTTAACCTCTCTTCCACTCTGGGCTACTATAGGGGCGGGCACCTGTTGTACCTGGGGATATTACACCTTGCTTACCTCTTTACCTACATACATGAAACAAGTACTCAAATTCGATATTGCTCAGGTAAGAACTTAGAAAGTGTTTTTTTTTTTCTTTTTCAAGCTGCCGCATCGCGACAGTTGCGTAATCAATGAACCCCATCCTCGTTCAAGTTTCGAGTCGACCTTTCCGGTGGGAGGTTTCGGATCGACCTTTCCGGTAGGAGGTTTCGAGTCGACCTTTCCGGTAGGAGGTTTCAAGTCGACCTTTCCGATTGGAGGTTTCGAGTCGACCTTTCTGACAGGAGGTTGCTGGTAACTGCGTTGTTCGAAGGTTGTGTTTCCTCTCACGTATCTACTGAACACCGATAATTCAAAGTTGTCTTACAAGCGAAATACTCTTGAGTACAACGTTAAACACCCTTGAGAACGACGTTAAACCGATAAAATGGAATAAATTTCTTCTCCATTTTTTTTATTTTTTTTTTCGTTTTTTCGCGCTTTATTCTTTGGATTCTATATATATTTTTGTATAAATGTAGAGACAGAAAATTTTACTTGCCTCCACCGGGATTCGAACCCGGGTCTTTGGCTAACAGGGCCAACGCTCTAACCGACTGAGCTACAGTGGCTCACGGTATAACTTTTTTTCCAAGGTAAAGTCTGCGAATCTTTCTCTTAGTAAGCACTGACACAGGTATATATATATACACAAAAATATATAACTCGATATTATGTTTATTTTTTAACTATGTACATAGTAACTTTTTTTTTCGATATACTCCTGATATATGTTTTAATATATAACGCTATACCTCTGGTCTCACAGACCCTACACGTGTCCTGTAAATAAGTACGTGAATACATGTGTCTATATGGTCTTACGTTAGATACACCATGATAAACACATTGTCTTAAATATATACACGATATAAATAGTATTTTAACATTTGAACGATGATTTGCTGTATATACATATATACCCGAGACTTGGCAAATCCATGTATAGCTTAAACACGTATGATTACAAAAAAAAACAATATATTTAGCGCTTCAAAACAAATATATATTTCCTGTTCCAAAGAATGGGTTTTTATCCGCTGTCCCGTATGCCGCCTGTTCTATAACGTACGCCGCCACGGGGTTTGTATCAGACGCTATTCGAGTCAGGGGAATTTTAAACACAACGAGGACGAGAAAACTCATGGTTATAATAGGTAAGTCCTTGATAAACAGAAATACTTACGGTCATTTCACTCACATGACGGTGTTTCAGCCCAATGAAAGGGGGAACCACCGTCTTATGTATCAACAGACTTTTAAGAGAAAGGACAATCAAATAACAACATTATTATGCTGCCCACAATATGCCTATTAGGTTCCTCTTGATTTGATTTGATTGAGTGGTGTTTAACGCCGTCCTCAAGGGTATTGACTTATATGACAGCAATGTATTATAACAGTAGACATCGACTCTTAACACAATTACCCATAGAATGTGTAGTCACTATAGAATGATGTTTTTGCTAAGATAATGTCCCTCCAGTGCTAAGTATGATACCATGGTTATAATCTGGAAACATTGCCCTTAGCCACAGGACTTGCTTCTTCCACGTCTTGTGGATGCTTTCTTCAAACTGTACGAATTTATTGTTTTTATTAATGACATCATACGAGGTTAAACTTCCAAACGACGACATCATTAACGATCCAATTAATTCGTTCGAACAGTGTTATGACAATATTTCACTAACCAGACACCCATGCACTCGGAAATCCTCGAATGTACTGCGATTCTGCGAACATCACCTCGGATGTGATAAGATCGTCGCCGTTTTGGCTGAAATTTTTACTTCCATGTGGGTAACTGCCAACGCAGACTGATTCCACGGTTTCGATCTGTTTTGCCTTCAGAACAAACGTACTCGTCAATTAAACTTTGTGTATTATACAGACAAAAGAATTCGCTCGGCAACGCCTTGTTTGTTTGTGTGTTAATTATGCATACGGAAGTAAATAGGCTTCCGGCGAACAACATGTGTGATTTTAGCCATATTCATACACCTATACATGGCCGAGTTGAGTAATGACACCACATCAATAACGAGAATCACGCGAGGTTTAGCCGATTGGAGATCACTGGGACACAGGGATCTGCGCAAACCAACAATTTAGCTATATTTTGTACCTCTATTATGTTGTTACCTTTTCTCAATATGCCTGTAGTTTATCTATAACAACTCGAGATTAAGATCTATCCAGAAACTCGTCTCTGAGAATTTATCTTCAAAATGAGATAATGAATCGATTTTAATAAGTCGATATCCTTGTGCCAGTGTGATTACTCTTGACAAAAATGTATATTTCTTCTGTCAATTTCAATTTGCAGGTGCCATTGGACCGGCTGCTGGTTTCGTCGCAATTAGTTTT
>JAVFBZ010204240.1:0-11178 GCA_032466195.1 Katharina tunicata
ACTATCTCAACTTTTTGAATTTGCAATAATAAAAAAATCGCAAATTTTGAGCTGTTGGGGGGTTAGAGTATCCTTAAGACACAAAATTATTGTAAGGGCTGACATGCCTTGCCAGGGGCTTAGTTGGTTGAGCGTTGGACTGCTGACTCTCCTTCGCTGTACCAGGTATAGGTTCAAATCCCCTTGTCAAGCTCAGGTATTTACTTGAAGTTTTCCGGTTACTGCTGAGAACATGTGTTGGTTTTTTGTTTTTTTTCCCACAATAAGGCCATAAGTCACGTCAAGTGGTGAGAGAGATTTCATGAGATACAAGCTACTTTTTAAAAGTAGCAATAACATAAATTTTTGTATGGTGACAAGTGTCCCGCCCAGTGATATAACTAAACCCGTAACAAAAGAAAACACTCTCTGAAAGGCCGATCCACAACATGCTGCCAAAGTTTAAAGCATTTACCTCGGAGTGAAGCAGAACCAAACAAGACGTACAGAGCCTATACACCAGCAATTCAAAGTCTGCACTATTGAAAACAAATCAGATAACTATATATAATTATGTAACCACTAAAAGTGAATTTCTTTCTTGAAAATAATAAATGTAGATGAGAAATCCCATGTAACTTGACATTTTTGAAAGTAAGACATTAAACCAAATTAAAACTGATAGGATTTCCTTATCAAGAATGTGCAGTTGCTAAGCCACATTAAATTATAGACATTTGTGAAGTCTGCTGCGAGACTGTTTCTTGTGAATTTCCTGGTACCATCTTGTTTCTTCTGTGTGTAGTTGGGGAGAGCTTCCTGTGCCCTGGTGCTTTCAGAGCTACAGATGTAATGTGCATGTCATGTCATGTTTTGTTTCTTTGTCTGTATCATTGTAGGTGTTTTTTTAAAGTCATTGTTTTGGCCTGCTGTCTGAAATAACCTTTGTTACAGTGTAAAACTGCCTTAAACAAACTGTACATTCTTCTTGGGGAACGGCAAGGACATGACCAATTTATAATTTGTCAAATCCCTATAATATAAATCGTCCCAGACTTATATCAGGCTGTAAGTCTTCCAATACTGGTATTCGATGAGGCACTTCTGTCGGGGTGGGAGATTGCCTTTCTGTAAGGAGAGTCACATTCCCTGTTATATTTGTAATGAGACATTCTCTGCAATATTTGTGAAATAAAAATAATTAAAAAGAAATAAAAAACTTCTCTTTCAGTTGACTTACATTGTAGGTATTCTGTCATTTGAGTGAAATAGCCTTACGTACATCCGAATATTTTTCAGCCTGTAAATGTATGAAGGTGTGTTTTGTGTTGCCAGCATTGTTTAGTGTATTTTTCTTTCTCCATTGGGATGGCACTCTGTCATATGAGTGAAATAACATTAACTGCGGCATAAAACCCAAAACCAAAAATCCTTTGATTCGCGATAAAATCTCAGTAACACAAATCCTTTTTTTTTTTCACAGCTCCAGTGACAGTGATAGCGAATCTGAACCTGAAATGAAAAATACAGAATCTAAGAAAAAGAAAAAAAGAAAATCCAAGAAGCAACGTGACAAAGATCGACAAAAACGTGAGACATCTGTAAAGCCTGAGGATCTGCGTCCAAAAACTATCACTGTGAGTTGATCTGTTTATATTATAGCTGTCTGTTTAGCTGAAGTCAAAGTTCGACCTCTTCTTTCAAAAATATACAGGTGGGAAGAGAAATCTTTCGGATTTCCACCGGATACTTGTGAAATACCGTTGAGTCTAATGGTATATAAACAGTCAACACGTAAATGAATCTAAAATTAAACAAAGATTATTTGGATCTTTTATGTTGAAATTGCAGGAAGGTATATTGACATTCTGTTTAATGGCTTCTTTTGAGGTTATGTCAGAGGCTTTTGTTGTTTTTAAAAGAAACACCCTTTTAATGGTTTCAAAATAACTTTCTGAAAATAGACAATTATTTTCAATCTCTACCAGAGTTATCGTTTCTTAATTCCGTCGCTTTTACCTCTGTTAATTCTCGATTTTTGTACAAGAATCTTGTACAGGAAATTAATAATACAGCAAATTAATTATAATTAATAATAAGTCGTTATATACATGTACATGTAGGTGAAATAGTCTTGAGTACGACGTTAAACACCAATCAAACAAAATTCTATTCAATTCCAAATGCACACTATAATCTTTAGCAAAAAACGTCTCTTCTATTCGGTAGTACCAAGGCTCCAACGGAAATTTTGCATGCATAGCAATTCAATGGCTGGCCAATAAATTTACGGAAAACTGGTCAAGTGATCTGTGTTTTGGGACTCATTTTAAGGCGTTGACAGAGATTAGAGAGACTTTAAGGAACGACAACTCTGGAAGAGATTGAATTATTATTATTATTGAGACTAACCATTGTTATCAACTGTAAGTACCATGATCTAGAAATGAGTTCCTGCTCTCCAATAATGTTGTCAAGTCAACTTCTGCAGTGCTTGAACGCTTCAGTATTTAGGAAAGATGTCAGTGACCTTCTTTACACTTTGATGGGCGTTTAGGTTAGATATGCCCAAGTGACCTGGGCAAAGGAGCAACAGGAAGTTGATTTCTGTAATTTTTTATGTCCTGTGGAAGCCCTTGTCCTGTCAGTTGCCAGTGTATTGAGTGTTAGTTTCTTCCAGCCTTTGACCTAATGTTAAGTACGATGTAAAGCCCAATCAAACAAATAGTCAGTTGGTGCTTGACTAGACTTCAACCACCATAAAAACTGGCACCTGTATATTGGTGAAACAACAAGTGTGCTGTTAAGCGTTAAACAAAGCAGCCCCCAGTCTTACAAAGGTTGTTGCAAAGTTTCACGCTCGCAGCTATTGTGCCATACATGCAATGTCTATTACACTGGCGGTCATAGCAACTGCTTGTGTGTAAATTTATGAAGGCTTTGTGAAACTGCCTCTGGATGGGTCAGTGCACTTTCTTATTAGGGAAATAGAGTCAGGCCCATTAACATGACCACAAAATTACTTATTTTACAACCCCAACATTGTTTATTTTTAAGCATAAAGATGTCTTTAGACCAGAGGTAATTACTCTTGATTTATTTGTCTGTTGTTTTATCTCAATGTGTTAAATTTATTAAATTATTAACACTGTTTTTATCTTATTTGATTGCTGTTGTTTTGTTCGCTTTTGAAAACTAATAAGTAAACGGCATGACCTAGCTCTATGCCACAGTAACTGACCACATTACAAGTTCTCGACACAGAATTGTCTACTTAATGGCACAGCTCTGTCACATTGACTTGAGAGTACGACTCAATAAATAATGTTGACATGGCCTAGCTGACACAACAATTGGTTGTGTGACAGCTCTCTGACACAACATTGGGTGGTATGACAGCTCTCTGACACAACAATCTATGACATAACGTAGCTAATTCGGACACAACAATCGGTGGTGTGACAGCACTGACACAACATTGGGTGAAATGACAGCTCTCTGACACAACAATCTATGACACTATGTAGGTAATTCAGACAACAATCGGTGGTGTGACAGCTCTCTGAGACAAAAAGGGGTGACATAACGTACTGTAGCTTTAATTCTGACACAACAATTGGTGATATGAAAGCTCTCTGACACAACAATTGGGGATGTGACAGCTCTCTGACACAACAATTGGGGATGTAACATAGCTTTAATTCTGATACAACAGTTGGTAATATGACCTACATGTAGCTCTCTGACACAACAATCGGCGATATGATCTAGCTCTCTGTTACAAATATTAGTGATATGATCTAGCTCTCTGACACAACAATTGGTGATACAGCCTATATGACATTGGTCTGTGACACAACAGTAGATGTTAGGCCTACCTACATGATGTACGTAGATTTTTGATACAGTTATTGATATCATTACCTCAGCTCGGTGACAAAGTAACTGATGAGAAAAGCTGGCTCCATGTCACATCTATTTATCACATAGCCTGTGCCTTTGACACAATTGATTTCTAAGCTAATGGACATAAGAGCTGACCACATACATGACTGACTTTAATTAAACAGCAATACCCAGCTGTGTTGCCTGGTTATGGGAAGTGAGATTTGTGTGTGTCCGTATCAGACCCCTTCAGGCTTATACAATAAACCTTTTTGCAGTTGCCTGTTGGCTTCCCGGACATCTGAAACCATCCTCTACAACACATTTATATTTTGCTGGATAGGAATTACCTTTTTGCAGTTGCCCGTTTGCTTTCCGGACATCTGAAACCATCCTCTACAACACATTTATATTTTGCTGGATAGGAATTACTCTTATATAATCAAAGTACATTACCATAACGATACTAAATTCATTAACATTTTAACATTGTTGTTGTTGTTGTTATTACTTTTTTGAAGCTTCCTCCTATTCCTGGCCTGGACTCTGATAACAAAAAAGGGGTATGTCTACAAAATTTACAACACAAGTTTTTTCATTAGTGCTTCTCCCTTTACGCATGAGATTTCACCTTATCTTCTTGTTTGTTATTGTTTTTAGTATATTCATCTCTTTGTGAAGAATAAATCAAGTTCTTGTAATGTCTTCTACCTGTACATTGTATATTAAAAACAACAGAATTTGGGACTTAACACCAAATATACATATATATATGCCAGTGTGGTTACTCTTTATAAAATGTATTATAAATCCCGGTGGAGGCAAGCAAACTTTTCTTTCTCTACATTTATGAAAATTAAAAATTCATTTTTCAGGTTGTGCTTATTTTACCCTATACTTGATGTCTATGTGTGTTGCATATTCGCCACATATTTGTCTTCACAATTTACATATTACATGTATTGCCTTTTCTTGAGATGCGCCATTAGGTTATCCAGAACAACTCAAGATTCAGGTCTATCTAGAAACTTGTCTCTGAGAATTTACCTAGAACATGAGATAATTTATCGACTTTAATTAGTCAATATCCCTGTACCAGTATGATAACTCTTGACAAAAATATATTAAAGGGCAGTATATTTCAAGCATAGTCATTCTGTTTTTATTTACCGCTGGAAGAACGTTAATTTTCATAAACAGAGCAAAAAACTTAACATTTTATGGTTTTGTAAGTGTGACTATTTACTGCTTCATAACCATCAAAGAAGTGCAATATTGTTATTAAAGCAAGACGTTAAACACCAATCAATCAATCAAAAACAAAGAAAAAAATACAAAAGATTAAAACCAGGAAAAGCAGTCCCTTTGATTCCCATTTTAGTCACGGATATGACCACATTTTTTCACCTTGAATTAGGGACAAGGTTCAAACAGCTTTTTTGCTAAGATAGCACATGCCTTGCATGCACCACTGAGTCGGATATTTTTCTTTTCTTTAAATGTATTATGGGTGAGAAGCACTTTGATGGCTGGATTGTTGAACCATTTGTTTTTAAACCAGTTCACGATAATGACCGGCATGGCACCATGAGAAATGTCATACCTAAAGATGTTATACAAAATTGGGGCGCAAATAATTGTGCTTGCCCCGGCATTGAGTACCGTAGCTACGCCACTTTTATTACAACCAGTGTCAATTTGAGAACGTGGTATGGAATGAAGCAGTGAGAGGTACATGTACATGCAGATCTAATAATAACACCACTTCCTGAACAAGAATGTATATTGTAAGCACAAGTATAAATGTGAGGGCGACAAGAGCCATTGACAAATGGACAGGGACACTATTATACTACCATTGTTTAAATAAAATACCTGGGTAGATATTTTGAATACAATTGTATTGCCTACATATTGGATCTGGCGAGAAAGCTATTAAATTAAAGTTTGTGGTGGGGAAGTTTTGTTTTTACACTTTTTCTATAAAGGTGTGAACAAGATACCTGAATTTTGCTTTAAAGCTAGCAAAGACGTACACCGGAAAACTGAATTTAAGTGACCACCAAATATATATACTTGAAATCAGACCCTTAAATATATCAAGTAAGGCTTTGTCTGTGTTTTGTTTTAAAACTGGCATACTCGAGAAAACCAGTTAAATGTACCGAATATATGCTAAAGACCTGACCCTGAATTTACCAAATACTCTTTTGCTTGGTTGCCATTTTAAAACCAGTAATTTAATACAATTGTGTGTCTGGTCATTTGACAAGTCACTTGTTCTTAGATTTCAATGTTTTTACCCAACTAATTCACCTTCAGCTAAAAAGACACCAATATGGATCAGGAAGCGTTCATGAAACCTCACGTTCATTGGATGGAAATCTGTACTGCAATAGCAGGTACCTCAGTACCCCCGCTGGAGACATGCACAGTTTTAAACGATTGCATCCAAAGCCCTGCAGATTTGGGAAAAGACGTGCAAAAGGCACTGTAGGTTACCTCCCCTTGGTTTCATCATGTGACAACTTTGATACGTCTGGAGGGCTTAACATCACACATGAGACATGCAAAGAGGATTTTGACAGAGAACTGTTTTTGCCGCACATAAATCTGATTAATAGCGACAGTGCTCAGTCTGAAAATATTCATTTCATGGAAAAACATGGATTTGCGAAACAATTTCTATATCATAGTAAAATTCAACAAAAACCCCAAAGTTACTGCATCCAGTTTGTTAAAGATTTATCAAAACCGTTGAAAACACACACACCCAATGTTAGCAATGAATGTAGCATGCGTATGCCATTTACATCAAGAGACAATTCGAGAATTACAGATAATATTTATGGAAACATGAATGACTCGGCAAAATTGGTATGTGCTAATCAGGATTTCCGCACATCATCCTCTTCAGTTTTTTTTAAAAGCTTCACTTCCCCAGGGAGACTTTGCGGGATCGGGGAAAAAACGAACTATTTCATGACAAATGATTCCAGCCCCTCTCTCGCTACACCTGTTGATTTGAACAAAAATGCAGAACTTTTGTCAACGGCTGTAACCACAGAACAGGCGGCTGAACGAAAAGCTGCTCGAGCCGGTCATGTGATCAACAGTCGAATTCTTGCTGTTAAATCAGCATATTTGAGGAACAGCTTTGGTAATATTGAAACATCTAACAATCCCGACAAACTCATGTCTAGTTTGAATTGTTTTTCTCTGAACAGTAATGAATAGAAAAAAAAACAACCTTGTTAAAGACTAAACAGTGCTCGTTAGATGGATTGAAATCTCAAGTTCAAACAACAATGGTTGTCTGTGTGTGGTCCTTGATATTGTTTTGAGAATTATGTGTGAACTGTATGTTTGTAAACAGATGGACTATGTTTTACGATAAAGTTATCTGAATTTGAAGTAAGGATTGTTTTTAGAGAAGTTTTGTCAATTGCAAATTTCAAATTAGCGCTGATATTCATGGAGAAATAATCGCCTTTGAAATTTCAACAAACAGTGCATTTAAGGAGAAGTTTTCTCAAATGAAATTATAACCAATCACTGTGTTTTAAGGAGAAAATTATTTCTAATGGACTGAGCCATGATTTTAAATAAGTCCTCTGTGAACAAGTGTATCAATTTAGGGCTTGCAATATTTAACTTTCAGTTTATATCAACAAAAAAGAGTACTATATATCAGGTGAAAATATTTCTAATGTAATCATGACTCAGCAATGTATTTTAACTATTTGGTATCTCTAATGTTATTCAAGGTACATGAAGCAGTGTTTCCCTTAATGTTGAACTTCAAAGTGTTGTTTTAGTCATGTCTTCTGCAATGTCAAAGTCTTGCACCTTATGTGCTATTAAAACCACACCTATAGTGAGCCTTCTAAGTCCTACCTTGTTTGCCGTCAAAGTCAAACCTCTTGTGCCATCAGTTTTCCTGTCAATGTCACACCGTGAGTGTTATTAAAGTCATTCTTTGAGTATCGTCAAAGTAACACCTGGAGTACCAGCAATGCAACACCTGGACTGCCGTTGGATTCACCGCCAAAGCCATATATCTTGAATCTTGATCAGCTAAAAAATTAACAGTCACACTTGTCACACTGGGAGTGACTGCGAGGAACATCTTAATAGCCACCTTCCCCCTTCCAGTGACCTCAAACTTTTAGCCCATTACAGAACTGCAGTCCAAATACAGTGCATCAGTACCAACCAAAACTCCTTCCAGTGCAAAGTAGGATGTCCTGGTACCGGTAGTGGTCAGAGATTACTGCTGTGGTCAGAAACCATGGGTACGGAGAATTTCATTCCTTCTTTGCCTGATTATATGTCATTGGTTGCTGTGTAATAAGTGCTGAAACAGTTTTCCTTGTAACCATGAGGGGGGGGGGGGGTACATGACCTTGACTGGCTAGCACTGAGCCCACTCTTTACACTGTAGCTGGGTAAGACATGGCAATCTGCTGACTCCCTCTGTTCTGTCTTAGTGCATGTCCTTAAACTGGCCAAGTCAGGAGCACACATTAGCTGGCTGGGCAGATGGGACATCAACAGCTAGGGGCCCTCTTTGAAACCAGCCTGTATTGGCACATATTTATTTGTGACCAGTCAGAAGGGTTTGTGTTAACTGTTCAGTCTGGAATGTTAAACTGAGCTTCAGGAATAAGGGATATCAGGTGACACTGATTCGTTGCACTTTGACAAACTATGATGTAAGACTAAAAGACATGTGGTTGGGGAATATGATATGGCCCATATGTTGTCATTGATCAAGTTTTTTGAGGGCAATAACACGTGGTAGGAAGTGAACTGTTTTCATCCTGTTAAAATGGCTGATAAGCCCGCCAATCTACAGCAACCAGTTTTTGTTGATTATATCCTTAGGTAAGTAGAAAATAGAAGAAAAAAACAAAAAGGATTACTGTTATTCAAGCCAGAGGGCATACTTCAAACCCTAAATCAGAAAAGTTTGTGTATATATTAAAATGAATAAACATAGTGGTATGCCTGATGAAAAGATATATGACAGAGCACTTGTGATGTGTTCCATTAAACTGCTACCTTTCACTCCTAATAGGCACAAGATAACTCCAAGGTAAACGGCCTTCAGTTTCTTTCAATAATCAGGCTGGCAAGGCCTCCCAGGATAGAAATAAGTTCTTAAGTAAGCCTACAATGTAATTCCACAAACAAACAGATTGCATTTGTGTCACATTACTTGATAGATGTGTTAACAGTCAATTATAATTGTATGGAATTATGATCTGAATAAAATGCTTGTCAGATATTTTGCCATCAGCAGCCGTGAAAATATAGAACTGACATGTACAAGAATATTTATGAATTATAAATAAAGCCAGACTATTAAGCAAACAAACATAGGCCTACATACACATGTACATTGTAAAATGTAAAATACTAGAATAAAGAGTCATACTGTTGTTACTAGTTAACACTCTGATATTAATATATTATACAAACATGACAATAGAGACTTATCTAAAGAGGACTAAGTCTTTGCTGGCTCCTAAATTAATCTTAGCTTTTAATAATCGGCCTATTGAGAGAGGTCCTTTAAACAAAAGAACTGACCAGTGTCTTGCCGTGTCAGTAACACTGGTAATGGCAAGGATTATATCACAGAGACCAATGGGAAGTTTACCATTTAATGTTACTCAATGGGGAGTTTACTACCATTTAATGTAACTAATTCATACAAAATACACCTGAATAAATGACACTTAAACTATAATTGGAATTATTATACACCCAACTGTCTATCCCTGCCATATTATCTACAAACTACAACTGTCCAATAGTCAGTGATATTGGACACCGATCTTTCTAATGTATAGCACATGTCGCAGTGACGTAATTTCTGTGCTGCGACACAATGTTTTCATGCGCGTCACAACGAAAGGAACTTGTTTTGACGTCAGCGCCTTCCAACAGCGTCACGTAATTTATTTATCCATCAATGATAAAAGAAAGGAATTCTTTTGCTGCATGATATGAAAAATATAATATTTAATTTAGGTTTGTATGTGTATAATAAATAAGTTATTGGATTGTATAGTTGTGTATGAACTAGTTGTGCACTGGCGCTGGGAAGTGACTCGCAATCCAATAACGTATAAGTTTCATCTAAGTCCTAACTTTTCTAAAATCCTTCATTGATTTTGAGTCTCTCTCAGAGCTGGTATCTTGATGCTCTCTGAACTAAGGGGCATCAGAATACCAGCTGTGGTGCTCTCTGAAGTAAGGGGCATCAGGATACCAGCTGTGGTGCTCTCTGAACTAAGGGGCATCAGGATACCAGCTCTGATGCTCTCTGAAGTAAGGGGCATCAGGATACCAGCTCTGATTTTCTCTGAACTAAGGGGCATCAGGATACCAGCTGTGATGTTCTCTGAACTAAGGGGCATCAGGATACCAGCTCTGATGCTCTCTGAACTAAGGGGCATCAGAATACCAGCTGTGATGCTCTCTGAAGTAAGGGGCATCAGGATACCAGCTGAGGTGCTCTCTGAAGTAAGGGGCATCAGGAAACCAGCTGTGGTGCTCTCTGAACTAAGGGGCATCAGGATACCAGCTGTGATGCTCTGTGAACTAAGGGGCATCAGGATACAAGCTTTGATGCTCTGTGAACTAAGGGGCATCAGGATACCAGCTGTGATGCTCTCTGAAGTAAGGGGCATCAGGATACCAGCTCTGATTTTCTCTGAACTAAGTCGCATCAGGATACCAGCTCTGGTGCTCTCTGAAGTAAGGGGCATCAGGATACCAGCTGTGATGTTCTCTAAACTAAGGGACATCAGGATACCAGCTGTGATGCTCTCTGAACTAAGGGACATCAGGGTACCAGCTGTGATGTTCTCAGAACTAAGGGACACCAGGATACCAGATGTGATGTTCTCTGAAATAAGGGACATCAGGGTACCAGCTGTGATGCTCTCTGAACTAAGGGGCATCAGGATACCAGCTGTGATGATCTCTGAACTAAGGGACATCAGGGTACCAGCTGTGATGTTCTCAGAACTAAGGGACACCAGGATACCAGATGTGATGCTCTCTGGACTAAGGGACATCAGGGTACCAGCTGTGATGCTCTCTGAACTAAGGGGCATCAGGATACCAGCTGTGATGCTCTCTGAACTAAGGGGCATCAGGGTACCAGCTGTGATGTTTTCTGAACTAAGGGGCATCAGGATACCAGCTGTGATGCTCTCTGAACTAAGGGACATCAGGATACCAGCTGTGATGTTCTCTGAAGTAAGGGGCATCAGGATACCAGCTGTGATGCTCTCTGAA